>PVJD01006964.1:0-90659 GCA_004026545.1 Mormoops blainvillei | reverse complement strand
TTTGATCCACATGATTGTTCCGCCCGATTGCTAGATGTGTCTTTACTGTGGGTTGCACAGGATAGATCCCTGGTGACTGTTAGAAGACCCCGAGGCTCAGGCACCTACAGCCAGCCCTGTCAGACCCCTTGGGGGCCATCTAGAAGGGAGTTAGATGTTTGTCAGCTTTGAATGCCCCTGGCTTCAGTGTCTATAGAGACCAAAAGCAGTCTTTATAAGAAAAGTGATTTCTGTATTTGTCATCAGGAGCAGTGAATAGAGACAGCTGGCAAGAGTCTATGCTATTTCACAACTGCCTTGACCAAGACTGAAAAGTGTAAGATGGGTGGTGGCTGCTAGGTAAGGAGAACAAAACAGGCTGATTCTCTGTGACCTGCTTCATGCGGGGACGGGGATATATGTGCATATGGACTGGGCTTATGACCTCCCTTGTAAGAGAACAGGAAGTTACATGAGGATCCCTGGACATTGTTAGAGTGTGGCTATGGGTGAAAGTTAGTGGAGATTGAATAGGGAGTTTAGGGGAGATAGTCACGGACCACTATTATTGAGTTTGTACTTTCACTGCCTATGATACCTCAAAAGATTGAAGAGACAGAGAAGGAGAAAAAGAGGGTTTTACATGAGGTCTTACTTTGAACTAACATCTATTGACTTATTCCTGTCAGAAAGAGATTAGGAAGCCAAGGATTCTTGAATTACTAACCAGAGACTGCTTCCCTAAGCGAGGAGAAGCTATTATTTTGCTTTGAGATTAGGGGACTGAGAACGGGAGAAGGGCTGATGCTTGGAAAATTGCAAAGCTGCTAACAGGTAGCAGCTGAACATATTTTTCTTTTATTTTTGAATGTTGTGATGTCTGAAAAAAAAGATATCAGTCATAGTACTGACTGGCAGTGATCCAACCAAACCTCTGGGTAGCTGAGAATTCTGGTGATCGGCATTTCAGGTTCTCTGACGTCCAAGCTGAATCTGCTCTATTCATGCAGGCTGACCACTGTGGTCATATTTTTTTTCCTTCCCATGGAGAGGGAGAAAAGTTCATGATACTGGGACATGTTAGGCTTCTCAACAAATGAAATTCCTTCCAGGCCATGTAGGGAACCACCTTCCTTCAAGCTTCAGACCTTCTATCAGTGAAATGTTTTATATTCTGGCACTTGGCAGATGGAATTAGCCTTAGTTTCATAACATTTCCCTTTATATTTGGAGATTGTCAATCCATCCAGTCCTCTGGGGTTTCTGAATATATCTCTTACCCTGAGACATGCCTGACCCCTGAGCAGGACAAGAAGTTGTGCCCAAGGACCAAGCAGGAGTCCATTCCATTCACCGATCACCTCTGCAATCATAAAGACTGTCGGTCTAAAATGCTACAATGATCGAAGCTTACTGCAATCTCTACAGAGGGGTAGATATAAAAGAAGAGAAAGCAAATATTTTACACTTTTTCACATCCTTTTTTTCTTCCTTTTAATAGATATTTATTGAAGGTATATTTGTATCAAGTGTTGGGGGAAACAATAGTAAGCATGACACAGTTTGAGTCCTCACCTTAGAGTCTAGAAGGAAACACAGCTATGAAACATTCCATTACAGCCCAGTGTGAGCAAGGGCCAAACTAGGAAACTGTGGGAGCTAGGGGGCAATGCAGTGACACTCAGCATATTTGGGAGGAAGAATGTGAGGGCGTAATAAAAATATTCTCCAGAGAAATGCCTTTTAAACTAAGTAATACTGAGTAAGGTGAAATGGAGCTAGACAGAGTATTTGAAGCCCAGAGACCAGCAAGTTGAAAAGAGGCAGAATGGGGGGGGGGGGGGGGAGGGATTGTGATACATTTAAGGTTTTGGTAGAAATTCATGAGGGTGGGGTGAAGTTGGCGGTCATGATGCTGGGAGAGGATATTACTAAGGGTGGGGTTGGAGATGGTGAGAAATAACCCTGGAGAGACAAGTAGGGCCAATCTACAAAGAGCATGAAATTCACATTTAGGGACCTTTTCAAGTATAGGCTAGATGGTCTCTTCCCAAGAGTATAATGACTCTTGCACCGACTTCTACTTTGTCTGTCAGCACCCAGATTCCTTACAGCTTCATAAGATGGGTACAGAGGCCTGGCATTTACAGAGCGCTTACTGCATTGCCAGGCATTGTGCACTGGTTTATAGGCTCTGGAATTATAATGTCTGAGTTTGAATCCCAGGGCTGCCATTTGTTAGCCATGTGGCCTCGGGCAAGTTTCATGACCTCTCTACACCTTGGTTTCCTTATCTACACTTAAAGCTTAGATACTCGTAGTACCTGAATCATAAGATCGTGTGAATTTTAAATGATGTGAGGTCAGTGCTCAATAGAGTCTAAGCATTCAGTATATTGCAGTTGTTCTTGTTATGTCCCCATGTGACAGATGGAGAAATTGGGCCGCAAGGAGTTTCAGTAGTGTGTTGCACAACATTTAGTGACAGTTGAGGTTTGCATTACTTGGGTGAGGGATGCTGCACTTCTCTTTTTTGAAAGAGGGAGCAGATACTGAGCCAGGGAGTAGGAGTGCAAGTCCCAAAGGGGCCCAGAGCTACGAGTCCAATGACAATGGTTCACAGACGTGTGCTAGATGGTCAGGACTTCAGACTTGATGAAGCAGAAGGGCTAGCCCCATGCAATTCCCTCTTTGTCTCCTGTTGGAGCTCCTCTAAGAGGTGGGGGAGAGGAAGTTACTCTTTTACATTGCATAGTCTGCTCTTGGAGCTCTTGTGCAGAGATGGGAAGATATAAAGATGCTCTAGCTTTCATTTGCTAATAACTTGCAGTCAGAATGCCGTTATCATGATGAATTGAACACATTGGAGGTTCTCATTTCCTCCAAACTCTTAATTAGCTAATAAGCTAACTTTTCTTTGGATATTACTCTACATTCGATACTATTTCATGTATTTTACATGTATAAATTCAGTGAATAGTCACAAGTCTGTGAGGTAATTATTATTATTATCCTCATTTCATATATGATTAAACTGAGGCTCAGACAAGTTAAACTACTGGCTGAAGCTCGCACAGCCAGGAAGTGGGGCAAAAATTTGACCTCAGGTAATTGGACTCTCAAGCCTGCACTTTTAACCTTCATACTTAGAACCTTTCCGGTTGCGAAAATTAGAGGATACTCTTGAGCATCAACAAAATTGTGCCCCAATCACTGTTGGAGCTCCGAATAGGTTAGGCTTCCTTCTGTCCCTACAGACTTTCTTCCTCAGCAGGATAAAGTAGTTTTTCCTGATTTAACAAATATGTGTTCATATTTTTATTGTGTAAATTATTACTTTAGGTTCCATTGGGGGATTGAAGATGAATGAGATGTATTGCAAGAGGCCAGGGTCCAGTTAGCCAGACTCTCATACAGAGGGACAGACACGCACCTGTAATTCAACCCAAGAAAAAGTATTAGTCGCTACTACAGAGGGATAAAGTGACGTGGAAATATGATCAATATTGTGGGTTTCTGTGGACTTGTTCAAAAGGCACATGTGACTTATTAGACCCCTAACCGCTGATTCCAAGTGGAATCTGTGTGATTAGATTGGGACTGTCCTTAAAGTTTGAAGCTGTTTGTGTCCATCTCCCTAACATCTGGTTTAGTTCACAATCCTATTGTGGTCAAGGTGGCCTACTTCCGATTATTGTCTATCTCAGTGACCTTTTATCATTATTCACAATCTTATGTTTCTTCATGTTGAGGATCTTGAAATATTTCTCTGGTTCATTTTAGTCTCTTTAGACTGACCATATAGGAATTGCTTAGGTAAAGGCTGTATGGACACAAAGGTGTTCAGCATAAGGAATGTTATTTTGCATTTTGTTTGCTTTTTTCACACCTGAGATACCAGTAGTGTTAAAGTATGGAGAATAGATCTACGAAGTGTTTTCATAGATTCCTTTTGCTGAGACATTTCAACAATCTGTGGGAATTTCTCTAAAATCATTCATTCTCTTTCTGCAATACCTGGTAATATCACATGCTTCATCTGTAGTGCTTATACTTTGATAAACCCCTTTCTTTTGTGTTTTTAAACTATAAAAGATGCGTGCCTCTTCCATTTATTGGTGTCTCTCTATAAGGAGTTCAACCAGCTTAGAGGTGCCCATCTCTACCTGTAGTGTCCGATGAGACCTACTTACTCTACGTGGGGGTGGGCAGTTTACTGGTTTTGTGTTCCTGCTACAAGTAATGTGAGGATCTTGAACTGGGGTCTCCATACAACCCAGAACTTCTTACAGGGTAACTCATTTCTTTCAGTAAAACTTGATATGCTCATTCATGGGTAAATCCTAACCAGAGTTATTGATGGGACAGTCAGGTTTAGCAGAAAGTGTCTTAGGAACCAGGAGACAATGCTCCAGCTTTGCCACTCTTATATCTTAGTGGCTCATATCTAGTAAGCCTAAAATCTTAAATCAGTTTTGTGAATGCATTTTCATTCTCACCCTCAATTTGGCAATGTAATATGCTTTGGCTGGATTGTTTTATTTCAAGAAGCTCCTTTTGTGTTTTAAAAATAAAAGGATGAGTGTGCATCACATATGTTGGAACATTTGCAATTCCTTGGTGTTACTCTAAGTGATTGGGTAGCGAAGGCAGGCAGCCAGCCTTGGCAATCTTTTCAGATTCTTTTTCATGCTAATTTGCAATTTGTGACAGTGCCATGTTTTTATCAGGAGGCTTTTACTGAGCTTTGTAAATGACTACTTCTTGATCTGACTAGGTGGGTACTTGGCTAGACTCATAAAACTGCTTCTTCTTCAAAATATCTTTCCATAGAGACATTTGGGATAATATTAATAATTCAGGAAGCTCAGTGTGGAGTAGACATTGTCACCTTACCAGTTATCATGGAGGGATTTAGACAGGAGTCTGCTATAGAGATTGAGAAATAGTGACATAGAGAGTCTGAATGAACACACGGTCTTTGTTGATTAGGTAAGAATGTAATTATTTGACTAAAGTGAAATAAAATTTTCCATCCCAAAACACTGAGGAACCTGAAACACTGAAAATTCAAACCAAGCAACACTCTTGGAAGCTACTGCCACCCCAGAGGATGAAAGTGGAAGGGGAGAAGATTGTGGAGGGAGATTGGGGTGTAACAATTTTAAGAACTGGTTTCTGACCTCCAAGAGTAGATAGTTCGGAATCCAGGACTCATTCATAGAAACTTAATAAGATCCCATGTCATACGCTCAGTGGCCAGTTGTAGTGCTGGAATGCCAGTAAGAACCATGAGATATGAGAGGGAATGTGGTCCTGGAGTAATGAGATATACATCTTGTTTATTTCAGAGGGCAGAAGCAAGTCAGAAAGGTGGAAAATGGACCAAGCCAGAACCAAAAACTCCAAGAGTGGGAGTGGCATATTTAGAAAATTATGAATAGATATACATTGAGCAAAAGCTTTACATACTATAAAATAAGTTGAAGATTTGTCTTAGAATGAAAGCAGTAATTTTAAAACTTTTCTTTTAATCTGTTATATTCCTGTTGGGTTTGTTTTTCTACCTTACTTTTATATATTCACATAGAAGCTGTATTGATATGCCTGGGGTAAGATATTTAAATTGATTCGATAATTTTATTTCATAAGACTATGAAGGAAAAAATAAAACATCATGTAATAATACGACCCATGGGAAAAAAGGCCATTGTTGACATTGGGTAAATGTTCAGGGAATTCTCTATGAGTATATAAAGATGGGTGAATAGATAACTGTTAGATAATCAGAACTAATTTTATAAAAATAGGATCATACTGTACATGCTTTGAGAATTCTATTTTTCATTATTTTTAGTGGTAAAGAATTTTAAACTGCAATTAAACATTTACACATCAGAGAATTCAAAATGACATTTCTTTTTATTGGCTAGTCATATTTCAAGCACCATGTTTCTCATAAATTTTAAGGTATATCTGATATTTATTTGAGGATAGTTGTTGTGGGATTTTTTTCATTTTCAGTTTTCTGGGTTTGTGTATATAATTCCAGTTCTTATCCACAATGCTGCATTCACTGAGGGATAGATATTTTTAATGTTAAAAACATTGTGTTGATTGATACTTTTGGATTCAAATAGCAGAAACACAACTTGAACTAACTTGGAAAAGATGAAATTTCCTGGAACTGTACTGGGTCATCTAATGTAAAGTGAAAAGGACAGGGGATGATAGGCCCTAGGACTGGGGAAAATAAGGAATCAACTCTCTGCCTGTTTCTGCATGTTGGCCTCCTTTCACACAGCCAACCATGCATCCACTTGTAAGGTAGGGAGCACTGTCCCTCAAGGCCCCCAGACCTGATATCCCACAGCCCTCCTGAGAAGGACTGACTCTCTTCCCTTAGTTCTAGCTTGAAAGGGTTGGAGGAAATTCTGATTTGTTTGGCTTAGGTCAGGTGCCCAATTAATTTTGAATGCAGTCACCTGGTACATGCACAGCACTTGAGAGCCCGTGCCTATATACCTGGTGTGTTCCCAGATGAAGGGGCTGAACAGCCTCCTTCTCCTAATTGGTGTCAAATATGTTTACAAAACTACACTTGGCTTAGAATTTAGAGAAACGGGGGAGGGACAGTTAAAATGTTCAGAGCACTCCAGCACTTCACTGTTTACCATTATAGAAATAATACTTGATCAATGTAAAGTTTATTTATATGCATGCTCTCATCTTTCCTTTTTTTACCTCTTTAAACATTAGAATTATATAGAAATTCATGGGAAAAATATCTAGTCTGTGAACATTTGTAATCTAAGAATAAAGCCTTGTGTTGTTATCAGCACAGAAGAAAAGATTCAAAACAAGTTTCTGGTTGGCATAAAGTTTGCCTGCTTTCACACCTGGATAACTGACCTTTAGAAAAAGAAAATCTAACTTCTGAAATATTTTTCCTCCACTCTGGGCTGTGAAAGCAGACTATAGAGGAACAATCAAAAAAGGGAGACTAATCTTAAAGAATAAGATGAAAATAAACACCTAAAATAGGAGACTGGGAATCAGAGAATTTGAGGTGGAGCTGAACTCTCTTTGTTGGGCAGGCCTGGCCACTTCTATTGTATAAACCACAGGATGTAAAATTTAAGAGCTTCTGAAGATTATAATTTTTTATGGGTGCAATATCGATGCCTGGAGTGTTACTACCCAGAGGGAGAACACAGCTGTGCTCACCAGTAGCCAGGAGAAGGCAGCTGAGGACAAGGTGGATGCAGTCTTGCTAAAGACAGGAGCGGTGGCAGAGTGGTTTCTGAGGGAGCACGTGTATGAACCAGATGGAGCACCAGGATCAGTCCATGCCCAGCGAAGCTGAGGGTGAGGAGATCAGCTCCGGCACTGGACTCCAGAGACAGAAGGTGTCATGTGGACCACGCAACCAACAAAGGGGACAGGCCAATAAGTCAGTAAAACAAACAAATACAAAAGATGACCTGAAAAGAAGTTGGTGAATAAGTAATGAACCTGGAAACAAATATGAAACTGAGTCCAGTTGGTGGCTGTTAAAGAACATGGTCATGGGTCCTGGCCTGGTGACTCAACTGGTTGGAGAGTCATTCCGTACACCAAAATGTTGTGGGTTCAATTCCCTGTCAGGGCACATACCTAGGTGTGGTTTTGATCCCTGATTAGGGTGTGTGCAGGAGGGAACTGATCGATGTTTCTCTCTCTCTCTCTCTCCCTCTCTCCTTCCTTCCCTTCCTCTCCCTCTTCCTCCTTCCCTTTCTCTCTAAAATCAATAGACATATCCTCCAGTGAGGATTAAAAAAAAAAAAAAGAATGTGTTCATAGAAAGGACAAATAAATCAAGTGGCACTGTCCAGTAAGTAGCCATTGGCCACATGTGTCTATTGAATTTATTAAAATTAAGTAAAAAAAAAAATTCAGTCCTTGTTTTACTAGTGCTGAATAGCTAGAGGCTATCACATTGGGCAGTGCAGGGACAGAACATTTCCACTGCAGCAGAAAACTCTATCGGATAGCACTGAGGGGCCCTGACGGTGAGTCTGAAGTGACAGAGAACCTGAAGGTTTGACCAACATCATGGCTTCATTTTCCTTCCTTTTCATAGTTTTTGGAGATTAACCATTGTTAGAAATCCACTAGGATCCTAAAACTAAGATGACATTTTGGGGCAACTGAGACTTGCTCTCTCATATTACTAAAGAGACAAATTCTGGTATGGGCTTATATATGTACCTCTGCTCATTCCTTCCAAAAATGTCTATGCCCTTCTGACAGCCACCAGGCAAAGACTTGTGTTAGTTATTATTAGCCAAAGCACAGAACAAGAAGTCCCCCTGCTTCCAGTCAAGGCTGCACCTAAACCCTGTAAGACAGTTGACTAACTAGGCTATTTTATGACGTTGCCTACTTCCCAAGAGAAAGTCTTCTGTGTCTGGAATTGAGCGGTGAAGTCTGATCCTTCAGCTATGTCAGGTAGATACTTTTCCTAGTGACCTTTCACATATAGACAGCCCCTGACTTAAACCCTATATTTTCTTGCAAAAACTTAATCTGTTCATGGAGGGAAAAAGATGTTAAAAAAATGGATTCCACATTTTGCCATTTGGAAACATTAACTCTTTGACTTGATGTTTTTATTTTAGTTGAGATCTTCCTTGCCCTGATCAATTATATTTCTTAGGGATATAAGCCCCTTTTCACAGTAATTGACTCCAATTTTGTTAAATTGGTGAGAGATTTGAATTTGTAGGTTTACTTGGTTTTTTTCATTATTTTTTGCTAGATTTTGCTCTTTTTAAAAGGGTGTTGAGGAAGAATGTCAAGGTAACTCATAGAAGCTCATTCCCTCATTCCCTGAACAGTTCCTATTTTTAACTCAACATTTTTTTTTTTTTGGTTTAAATTGCAGCAGCTTTCTGAGGCTATTAGGCTACTACTCAATTAGATATTGCTTCTGTGTACACAATGGCACCCCAAGAGCTTTGAAGTACTCATGCAGTTTCAGAAATGTTTAATTTGCTACCAGAGAATGGCTCAGTTCAGAATAGCATGAGGAAGTCAGAAAGGAGAAAACAGGGTACTATTTCCCATATCTATGGGGGCTAAGGAAAGGTAATAAGAACATTGAAAGCATCAATTATTGAGCTACTACCAGGAGATAAGCATTGTGGTTTATCTTCATGTGTTTTATCCTGTTTGACTTTCATAAGAATGATTTGAGGTGGGTAATGATATTCCCATTTTACTGATGAGAAAACTGAGGCTTAGAGAGAGAACCGAGGCTGGTAAGTTATGGATTTAGGGTTTGTACTGAAATTGATTTGATTCTAGAGACCACATTTTTAACCACTACGTTAGCTTGGTTTGCTGAGATGGCAACATGTTATTGAACACGTTCTGTACCTTCCCAAATGCGTCTTTCCTCAGGCTCTGCTGAAAATACTCTGCTTCTCTCAAGTGCCTTTTGAAATGCCAGCTTGCTTGAAGAGCTAGATTAAATCTCATCTTCTCTCAGAAGACTTTCCACATGTCTCCAGCCAAAATGAACATTCTTCTCCTCTCTTAATCCTATAACACTTTTTGTTCCCGTTCCAAGTCCACCTGGTATTAGAATTGTGCATCTGTCCTGTGAGCTTCTGGGGAGTCAGCACTTTAGCTTCTGTGAGTTATTTTTCCCCTGTACCTGGAATAGTGTCTTGAATATAGTAGGTGCTCAAAATCACCAACAACTTAATGAATATTGTATTTTTCTAATTCTGTGTTGAAAGAAAAGGTGAAAGGCTATTTCCTTTTTGACAGTCTTCATGGCACTTCATTATATTTGAGGACAAGCTCTTTAAAAGTGACCTCCAGGGCTATAAGCATTTATTTACCAGATACTAATTGTCAACTTCCAGTCTTTTGGGAACTGGGCATATAATGCTGACAGAGACAGATTTAATCCCTCTTCTCTTGAAGTTTAGAATCTAGGGGGAAAGACAGATAACCATAAGCAAGTTGTCCCCTAAATATATAATTATAAACATACTCTGAAGGAAAAAGAAGATGCTAGGATGGGGTAATTGAGGAAATGATAGTTAAGCAACGACGTAATGAATGGAGAAGGAGAGAGCCCTGGGATGAACAGAAAGAAGAGTGGTCTTAGCACATGGGAAGGACATCATGTAGGAGAGCCTTGAGGTGGAAAAGAGCTTGAAGAATTGAGTTACCATCCATCTAAATGTCATGGAACACAGCAACAATTGCTTTCTGGTGGTCAGTTCTCCATTATGCATGCGTGACCGGCTCTATGTGTATTGATTGCATGGGTAGAGGTTGGATCATGACAATATTTCAATTTTTTTAGGTCCCTTAATTGGCCAATTACTTAATGAGTAAGTTATGCCTGTTGTAGCCTTGTTTACCTTTGAAGTTGTACATTTGGTTCAAATTATAGATCTTGCATGTAGTCATATTATATGGCACTTACTTAGAGCTTATATGACCACAGGTTCTGTGTTAACCATTTTATTCATATTAGGTATTTCTTTCAATTCTCAGCAACAGGTTCTTGGCAAATTTTTCCGTAAAGGACCAGGCAGTAAATATTTTAGGCTTCTCAGACCACACGGCCTCTGTTGTAACTACAAAACTTTGCTATTTTAACATGAAAGCAGCTATAAAATGTATGTAAATAAACGGGTGTGGCTGTGTTCTGATAAAACTATTTCTGGACACTGAAATTAAAATTTTATACAATTTTCAATATTAGAATATACATAGTTAAAAAAACTGATTCAACCATTTGAAAATGTAAAAACCATTCTTTGCTCACAGGTCATGTAAAAACAGGTGTTGGGCAGGATTTTGTGCATGGGCTATGGCTTGTCTATCCCTGCCATCATCCTCATTTAACTGACAAGGAAGCTGAGGTCAGTGAGAAGTAATTTATAACCAGATGGAAATCCACGTCTGGTAGGTTCCAAGGCCCATGTCTTTAATTCCAATGCCTCACGGCATTAACAATTCTGTCGGGTTCATGGAATGATTTCCTAATTGTTTCTGGTGTATAAATCCTATTCCCCAAGCAGATTGCATTTTTCTCAGAGGAATAGACTCTTCTTTTTTTCTTATTTCCCTCCATAGCAATGATGGATTTGCAGCAGGCATTCAAAAGTGGCTTAACTGTCCTTCAAACAGTTTCTCTGAAAGTGCTTTGGAACTGTAAAATTTGGGGGAATACATAGCAATCGTATTTCTATTGCCAACATAATTTAGCATCCTAAAATGTGGCCCTGAAGACTGACTAGAAATATGATTAAAATTCTAGGTGCAGTTCTCATGTCACATTTGTAGAATTAGTGTCATATTACCTGTTTTCACATGCAAATCCCGTGAAACACAAAACACTTGATTTCTCTTTCTTTGTGGAATAAATTGCCCGCCAGTCCTCTGAACCATGGGGGATTCTTTAATTTCTTGTTTTGAAATTATGCCTGTGGAGTCAATTAAAGGTGAAGAGCTTTTAAAGCCTAAAAAATGAGTAAATAAATGAAAAAATGCTTGAAAAGTTTCATAATCGTTAAATATTATGTGGGCAGACTATCTCTCTGTCTTGCTCTCTCTCTGTCTCTCCATCTCTCTCCCTAATTACCTTAAAATTAAAATTCAGAGGTGATGAATTTGTCAATGGGATTTATCTAAAAAATGGCTGATTTGACAATGAGAACTGGTTTGTTTTTTTTTTGTCACTTTTTATTAACTTACAAGTTGAGATGTTGACTTTGTCATTTAAGGTACTGGTTATGCAGATATTATCCATAAATTGAAAGATCTAAAATATACAGTATTAAGGTTTTGCTAAAAAAAGATATGAGGTCTGTCTGGAAAAAGTCCAGCCATTATTAGTATAAAGAGAATTGATGTAACCTGGCAGCTAAGGAGAGTGGACTAGAACGTGCATATGTGAATAATGATGACTTCACTGTGCTAGTCAGTGGTGGTGGTAGATGCCAATGAGTGAGCATGTGTACTGTGTGGCCTTTGCCTTCAAAATGACAGAGTGAGTAGAGCAACAGATCTGCATTAAAGTTTGCCTTAAGCTTGGACATTCCTTTGAGGAAACTATTTGGATGATTCAGAAGGCCTTTGGGGACGATGCAATGAGAGCACTGCAAATAAAAGTGTGGCACAAATACTTCAAAGATTGTCAAGAATCTGTTGAAAGTGATCCACATTTTGGAAGGCCTGCAACAAGGAAAACACCTGAGAATGTTGAATGTGTACGGGCTATAGTCAACAAAGATCTTCCACTGACAGTGCGAGAACTAGAAGCTGATCTGTGGATTCCAAAAACTGCTGTGCCCGAGATTTTGACCCAGGGTCTTGTCATGAAACGTGTCACGGCAAAATTTGTTCTGCGGCGTCTGCTACTAGAGCAGGAGGAATATTGTGCTTCAGTTGCTAATGACTTGATTCAAATTGCTACCGATGAACCCTATTTTCTCAAGAAGATCATAACTGGAGATGAATTGTGGGTCTACAGCTATGATCCAGAAACAAAGGTCCCATCATCCCAATGGAAGTTGCCTAGTTCACCAAGCCTGAAAAAGGCTTGGCAAAGTTGTAGCAAGATCAAGACCATGTTAGCTGCTTTTTTTTGATTGGTAAGGTGTTGTCCATCATGAGTACTCCCCTCCAGGCCAAACAATTAATAAGGAGCTCTACCTCAACGATCTTCATCAGTTGAGAGATGCAGGACGATGAAAACGGCCACAGCTATGGGTAGCTGGTGATTGGCAGCTTCATCATGACAATGTGCCCACTCATGCATCAGAATCTCATGCAGAGTTTTTTGGCAAAATATCAAATCACCCAGGTGATTCAGCCACCCTACAGCCCATTTTGGCATCCTGTGACTTTTGGCTTTTCTCAAAACTAAAATCACCTTTGAAAGGGAAGAGATTTCAGACCATCGATGAGATTACAGAAAATGCGATGGGGCAGCTGATGGCTATTCAAGGGATTTTGCAGAGTGTTTTAAATAGTGGAAGAGATGCTGGGAGAACTGTGTGAGGTCCTAAGGTGTGTACTTTGAAGAGGACTGAGGCGTGATTGTCCTATGTACAATGTTTCTTGTATCTTCTTCAACAAATGTCTCTATTTTTTATATTATGTGACTGGATACTTCCCGGATAGCATTTATTGTACAGATATATTGTATATACAATATGTCACATGGCAGAATACATTTCTTTTACAAATATTTGAGCTTATGATAAAGCTTTAAGGTGTCAGCTTAAAAATGTGTGAGTATAGTACTAACAGTTTTTCTGGAGGATATGATAGTCGCAAATTTTGAAGAGCACTAATTTAGGGAATTTCTTTTAACATGGTTTCTCTGAAAGCTGGACTTCTTCAACATCCTTAATAATCATCTGCCTCTACAGGCATATGTTTCTCTAGACCATCCCACTAGATCTCCACATTTGCTTGAATGGAGGGAATAGTATAATAGGGTAGAGAGCTGTCCTGGCTGGTGTGGCTCAGTGGATTGAGCACTGGCCCATGAATGGAAAGATCACCGGTTTGATTCACAGTCAGGGTTGTGCCTGGGATTCTGGTTGGTGTTTCTCTTCCTCTCTTTCTCCCTCTCTTCCCCTATCTCTATAAATAAATAAAATCTTTTTTTTAAAAAGAGGGTGGAGAGGTAATAACATGCACACCAGATACAGTAGTTTTGAAATAAGTTACTTTCGCATTCTAGTATTTTCAGGAAGAAGAAATGTTTTCATGTTTCCCCTGGATAGGTACACAAAAGGACTGTTTTGAAATTTCACATATTTTAGACACGCAGAAGTATGTCATTGTTGAAAATGGTAAACAGCTGGAGAAGATAACTGCCTTGAACAGCTGCAGAAGAGAGTTAACATTACCCTGTTTAGAAGTCTGGAAATGGAGAAAGCATATTTTCTTAACTACAGAGTACATCAGTAGCATAGATACATAGTCTATGTGCCTAGAAAGCAGCTGTTCAAGCTTAACAGTGTGTTTTTCTTTGCTTGTTTGTGGAACAAAACTGTGAAAAAAAGAATAAGCGAGTAGGTTCTGACCTCAGCAGCTGATATCCACAAAACAATAGTGGGGACTAAGGGGAAGTGGAAAGGAGTTTGGCCTCAGAGGAGTCTTCTCAAGGTGGCAAGTTATATATCTTTGGACGTCTACTTGGCTTCACTGTGGTTCAGTGAAGGAAGACTGTGCTTCGTAGAGCCCTGGTGTCCCCAAAGAATCAATGCTACTTCCAGTTGGCATGTTCAAAGTTAAACAAATTATTGTTTTGTGGAGGCACAGCCTTTTCATTAGGTTTTCATGGGGCATTGGCTGCAGGCTGAGTAAGCATTTCCATTAATCAGCAAGGGAGGAATCAAAGCCAAAAGATGAGCCAGCCGAGGTAAGACTCAGATATTCTCGTGCCTGACTAAAAGCTGCCTAATTTGACAAAGTGAAGTTTTAATATCTATACTGTTAAGTGGAATCTCAAGGTCATCCTGGTGAATTATGTGTCCTCAATTTTTTAATTGCAACGTCATCGTGACCTCCTTCGCAAACATACTTTTATCTGTCATTTAAAAAGCGATAGTAAGTTTTCTGTGGTATAAACACATGTTAACTAACTAATTAAGCATTTGATTTTACATGTTTAGGCTCATCTCATTCTGAGGAACACCAATGTAAGAAAATGTAAAACAAATACAACAAATATGGGTTTTTAAAAAGGCATGGCCTAAATTTTAGAACATTTAAAATGTAATTGAACATACAAATAATAATATATTTCTGACTAAAGAAAAAAATAGATGGTAAAATCACGTTTACCACAAGTTGAAAAGCTGACGACCATTTGGAAATAATTTGATGAATTTGTCAAATATTTTAAAATATATACATATTTCATAATATGACCTATATTGTGTAGATGCATTAAACACTGTAAATATAAATGGATAATTGGAGATATGATATTGCTTAGTATGCTAAGCATTTTTGAGGGATGTTTGATAAAATTCAGTTTTTAGTGCTGTAACTTCTCACAATTTGTGAAAGTGTAACTCACTTTGACAGATTCCAGAGTGTCCAGAGTATATTTTAGTTGAACCTAATTTTATTGTTCTTTGTGTTTTTTGAGGGGTTCTTTTTCCTTTGAATTTTAAAGCTTCATGTCCTAATGAAAGGAACATTGCACAAAGACCATGCTTTACTGCCGCTTTTCGTGGGTCACATAGCCATTTGTGGCTCGATTTCATAATGTGTTGTTTATTCTTCACATGTTATTATGAAGTCAGGTAAATAATTGATTTAATGATTTTTAAGGTACTCAGATGAATTAATTTATAAATTAATATTTTATTAACACTCAAACACTTTTTTTGAGTATTATCTTTATTTTTAATAAAACTTAATTAAAATTTTTTTATTGTTATTCAAGTATAGTTTCATCCATTTTCCCCCCTCCACCCTCCTTTGACCCCACACCTCCTTGACTTTGTCCATGAGTCCCCCATATGTGTTCCTTGACCCTCCTTCCCGTTTCCCCCATCCTCCCCTCCCCTCTCTCCTCTGTTCTCTGTCAGTTTGTTCTTCACTTCAATGTCTCCAGTTATATTGAACTTGCTTGTTTGTTCTGTTGATTAGTCTCAACCTAGAGGTGAAATCATATGGTATTTATCTTTTACCACCAGGCTTATTTCTCCAGATCCATCCATGCTGCCGTGAAGGGTAGGAGCTTCTTCTTTCTTTCTGCTGTGTAGTATTCCATTGTGTAAACGTACCACAGTTTTTTGATCCACTCATTTACTGATGGGCACCTAGGTTGCTTCCAACACTTGGCTATTGTAAATTGTGCTGCTGTGAACACTGGGGTACATAGGTTCTTTTGAATTGGTGTTTCCAAATTTTTAGGGTCTAATCCTAGCAGTGGAATTGCTGGGTCAAAAGGCAATTCCATTTTTAGTTTTCTGAGGTAATTCCCTACTGTTTTCCACAGTGACTGCACCAGTCTGCATTCTCGCCAACAGTATACTAGAGTTCCCTTTTCTCCACAACCTCGCCAGCACTTGTTGTTTATTGATTTGATGATGGCCATTCTGACTGGTGTTAAATGGTATCTCATTGTCATTTTAATTTTCATTTCTCTGATAGCTAGTGATGCTGAGCATCATTTCATATGACTCTGTGCCCTGTGTATGTTCTCTTTAGAGAAATGTTTGTTCAGGCCCTTTGCTCATTTTTTAATTAGATTGTTTGTCTTACTGTAGTGGAGTCATGTGAGTTCTTTATATAAAAACTGGAGAAACAACAACAAACAAAGCCCAGAGCAAGTAGAAGGAAGGAGATAATCAAGATCAGAGCAGAACTGAATGACATAGAAACTAAAAGAACAACTCAAAGGATCAATAAATCCAAAGATCTATGTGCCTGTTCTTATGCCAATACCAGACTGTTTTGATTACAGTGGCCTTATAATATAGTTTGATGTCAGGTATTGTGATCCCTCCTGCTTTGTTCTTCTTTCTCAAAATTGCTGCAGCTATTTGGGGTCATTTATGATTCCATATAAATTTTCAAAATGTTTGTTCTATATCTGTGAAATATGTCATTGGTATTTTAATAGGCATTACATTGAATCTATAAATTGCTTTGCATAGTATGGAAATTTTGATGATGTTCAGTCTTCTGATTCATGAACACAGTATATGCTTCCATTTATTTGTGCCTCCCTAAATTTCTTTCTTCAGTGTTGTGTGGTTTTCTGAGTACAGGTTTTACCTCCTTGGTAAAGTTTATTCCTAAGAACTTTATTATTATTATTATTTTTTTTTGCTGTAGTGAATGGGATTTTTTTCCTTATTTCTAATTCTGATATTTTGTTGTTGGTATACAAAAATGCCTTCAATTTCTGAGTATTGGCTTTGTATCCCACTGTTTTGCCAAATTCACTTATTACGTCAAGTAGTTTTTTGATGGAGTCTATGGGTTTTTCTATGTACACAATCATATCATCTGCAAATAATGACAGTTCTATTTACTCCTTTCCTATCTGGGTGCCTTTTATTTCTTTTTCTTGCCTGATTGCTGCAGCAAGGACTTCCAATACTATGTTGAATAGAAGTGGTGAAAGCAGACATCCCTTTCTTGTTCCCAATCTTAGTGGGAAAGCTTTTGTAGTTTTTACCCACTGAGTATGATGTTGGCTGTAGGTTTTTCATATATGGCCTTTATTATGTTGAGGTATGTCCCCTTTACTCCCACTTTGCTGAGTGTTTTTATCATAAATGGGTGCTGTATTTTGTCAAGTGCTTTTCTGCATCTATTGATATGATTGTATGATTTTTTATCTTTCCTTTTATGTCATGTATTATGTTTATTGATTTGCAAATCTTGTACCATCTTTGCATCCCTGGGATGAATCCCACTTGATCATGGTGGATGATCTTTTTAATGTGTTGCTGGATGTGGTTTGCCAATAATTTGTTGAGGATTTTAGCGGCTATGTTCATCAGCGATATTGGCCTGTAGTTTTCTTTCCTTGTGGTGTCTTTATCTGGTTTTGGGATTAGGATGATGTTGGCTTCATAAAAAGAGTTTGGGAGTCTTCCCTCTTTTTGGATTTTTTGGAGTAGTCTGAGAAGCTCAGGGGTTAGCTCTTCCTTAAATGATCTTTAATCATTTAATGATTAAAATGAATAGAATTCTCTATTTCTATGAATAGAAATGAGTAGAATTCTCCTGGGAAACCATCCGGTCTGGGGCTTTTGAGTGCTGGGAGTTTTTTTATTACTGTTTCGATTTCATCAGCTGTTATCAGTTTCTTCAGGCTCTCTGTTTCTTCTTCATTCAGTTTTGGAAGAGTATATTTTTCTAGAATATACTTAGAAAAGGGGTTTTAAAGCCAGTGATACTTAGGCAAAGTGTTTAGGATAAAAAGAAGCTCTCCAAGTGGGCAAAGTGGGGCAGCCCTTTGTGGATGAGGAAGAGTACAAGCAATGCGGGAGGCCTGGCACTACGACATGAGCTTGTTTTGTGTTAGCTACAAGTAGTTCAGTAATGATACCTGTTGAATGGGGTGGGAAGGGGTGGAGTATATAGGAGATGATAATAAAGAGATTGGCAACAACTGGGAGAGGTGGGTATTTTCAGCAAAAGAGAGGGGCTTTGGACATTAAAGGGTCAGATTTGTTAATTATCTAGATTGCTTGGATGGACAAATTTATGGTGGACAGATAGGATGCGTGGGAAACAATTAGTGTAGCAGTGCAGGAATTAACCAAGGGCAATACCAGGTCTGGGATGGTCAAATAGGTGGATGGTGGAGTATCTGTGTTTGAGAATACAAGAGCAAGAGCAGACTTGGGAAAGACAGTGAATTTGACAGGGTTATATCATTACTAGATGAGTCACTTGGTAACATTTAGTATTTTCCTTTTTGTCTAGAATTTCCTTTAATGCAAATTTGCATATGCAGGTGTCCTAAATATTGACTCTGAATGATTTATTTTGTAAAAACAGATACTCAGGGGAACCAGCATTAAAAAACAAACAACCTCTCTTGGTTTGCTCATCCAGACTTCAGAGTTGTCTAAAGAAGAATCAAAACACTGAGAATAAATGTCTCCAGCTTCACTCATACAGTCATATCTAAGATATAAAAGGAGGGGAGCAGGGAGAGGTAAATGGTAGCTATAACATTTATATTTGGCAACATATCTTCCTGCTCTGAAGACCATTCATTCTTTAGCTGCTGTTAATGCTGATTTTACAGAAAATTGCACAACACTTCACTTTGATTTGGCCAATTGAAATGCCCTTTTAAAAAACAAGTGGCATTACCAAATTGGCCAATCCCTGGATCAATGCAAATCTTTTGCTGCAGACAGTGGTCCTATCATTTCAGTGTAGTTAATTAGCAGAGGTGATATGAAAATGTCTATCTCTGCTATAGATATGAAAATGTCTATCTCTGCTATAGGATACAAACAGGCTTTAGATGATTAATAAGCAGTTTTCTAATGTGTTCCTTCCTTGATGAGGTTAAAGGCATTCATATTTGTTTTCTGTTTGTTTTGTTTTTCATAATCAAGCTAATTTTACTTTTTTTGCATTTAAAATATATATTTTAATGATTATGCCATTACAGGTGTCCTAGTTTTTCCACCTTCACCTCTTTCTGCTTGGTACCTCCCTTCCCTCCAGCAATTCTCCCCTTAGTTCGTGTTCATTGGTTGTGCATATAAGTTCTTTGGCTTCTCCATTTCCTATGCTATTATTGACATCCCCTTGTCTATTTTGTGCCTATCAATTATGCTTCTTAATTCCTGTACCTTTTCCCCCATTCTCCCTCTTTTCCCTCCCAACTGATAGCCCTCCAAATGATCTCCATATCTATGATTCTGTTCCTGTTCTGCTTGTTTGCTTAGTTTGTTTTTTCAGATTCAGCTGTTGATAGTTGTGAATTTGTTGCCTGTTTAATGCTTATAGTTTTAATCTTCTTTTTCTTAAATAAGTACCATTAACATTTCACATAATAATGGTTTGGTAATGATGAACTCCTTTAGCTTTACCTTGTCTAGGAAGCACTTTATCTGTTCTTCCATTCTAAATGATAGCTTTGCTGGATAGAGTAATCTAGGTTGTACATCTTTACTTTTCATCTCTTTGAATACTTCTGTGCCAGCCCCTTCTTGCCTGAAAAGTTTCTTTTAAGAAATCACCTGATAATCTTATGGGAAATCCTTTGTAGGCAATTCTCTGCTTTTCTATTGCTTCTTTTAAGATTCTCTCTTTATCTTTAACCTTTGGCATTTTAATCATGATGTGTCTTGGTGTGGTCCTCTTTTGGTCCAATTTGTTTGGGATTCTCTGTGCTTCCTGGACTTGTATGTCTATGTATTTTTTCAAATTAGGGAGATTTTCTTTCATTATTTTTTCCAAATAAGTTTTAAATTTCTTGCTCTTCTTTTTCTCCTTCAGACACCTCTATGATTCAGATGTTGGTATGTTTAAAGTTGTCCCAGAGGTTCCTAAGCCTATCCTAATTTTTTTGAATTCTTTTTTCTTCCTGCTGTTATGATTGAATGCTTTTTTCATCGTTATATTCCAAATCATTGATTTGATTCTCAGCTTCACCCTCTCCACTGTTGGTTCCCTGTAGATTTTTCTTTATTTCACTTGATGTAACCCTCATTTCTTCCCTTATGTTTTTGCTTTACTCAGTGAATTCTTTGAGCATCCTGATCACCAGTGTTTTGAACTCTGCATCTGATAGGTTGGTTATCTCTGTTTCACTTAGTACTTTTTCTGGGGTTTTGTTCTGTTCTTTCATTTGGGCCACACTTCTTTGTCTCCTCAATTTGGCAGCCTCCCTGTGTTTGTTTCTGTGTATTAGGTAAAGCTGCTTTGACTCCCTGTCTTAGAAAAGGCACCTGTAAATTGTGTGGGATGAAGCCTTAGGTAATCACGAGGGAGGGGCAACCTGCTTCACCACTTTGTGGCTCTGCATCAGGGGAGGGCTCAGAGAGGAGACAGTGTTCCTGCGTGGCTTCTTGAGGTTTTCCTGACACTTGTCCCATTTCCAGTCACTTTGCCCACTCCTCATATCCAACTGGCACCTTTTCAGCTGTTGCCCTAGTGGTGAATTCCAGAGTGAGTGGGTTGATGCATGTTCTAAGTCTGTGTGGGCCCTTTAAGTGGACTCTCCTAAAAACCTGGCAGTTTCTTCTGCTACCCTAACCCCCATTGGTCTTTATAGACAGAAGTTATGGGGATCTATCTTCCCAGTGCCGGAACCCTGGCTGTGCAATCTGGCCTGGGGCTGGGATCTCTGGCTCCCAATGTATCCCTCCTGATTTTTATCTGCCCCAGGTGAGTGTGGGACCACCCATTCCCCTGCCACCACCACCGCCTCTCCAGGCCACACTGTGTCTTTATGACTCTGCCCCTCCTACCTGTCTGGATGAATGTGGCTTCTTTAAGTCCTTGATTGTTGAACTTCCATACAGCTCAATTTTCTGACAGTTCCGGTTGTTACTTGTTTTGAGATATAGTGGTAATTCTCTCCGTGGCTGCGTGAAGAGACAAGGCGTATCTACCTACACCTCCATCTTGACTGGAAGCCGGCATTAAGATTTGAATCCTGCCCATGCTCACTGTATAAAACACATGTTATTCTCTCCATTTTTATTGCTATTCATATTGAGGTCAATTATAAGCTACTGTTTAATATCGCCATGAAATTGTTCAACTATTGTCTCTCAGCATCTAAGCAGGTATCTCAAAGGGATTTAGGAGGAGTGGTATTAATACTGAGGAATTCTTAGGAAGCTGGTAGCCCTAGATAACTCTCCTGTTGTGTTTCAGCCTTTCTCAGTTATCATATCCAAAATGCCTGTTAAGCTGTTAATTAATAACTTCATATTCAATCTTCCCTTTGGTTCATATTGGGGAAAATAGTTCCTTTTCTTGGTGGTGAAGTCATAATGAAAGGGTAGCAGCTGTTATCTCTGCCCCCATTTCCCCTCCCTCATTATTAGACTCTTTGGGCCTTCACGGGCTTGTTTTTATTTCTAACTAGGGAACCGTTAGGGTGTGCTTCCTTTTTCCATTTTAATGATGGAACGAAGGAAGGGGAGAGGTAAAAACAATTTTATTTTTGCAGTGAATCACAGGTATCTTTGGATAATTCCAGTATTTATCTATTTGCAATTTACAAATAAAATGCCCTGGGTTCTATTAGTGTCATCATGATTTGCAGGGAGATGTACAGAGAAATATTTCTATAAAGGAACAAATATCAGTGCTTACCTAGAAATACCTCATGTTCCAGTTACTCCTTTTTTCTCTGTAGCCTAGTTAAGGTCTTCTGAAGTTAGTCCGATTGCTTCTCATCATTTTATGCATGCTCTTGGCTCTGCAATTTGCTTATCTTTATAGCAATGCAAAACCAGCAAAGTGTTTCTTTGAGGCATTTCATTTTCTTCATTTATTCATCCAAACTATTATATGCAAGGTACTGTGCTGATGTTCTTGGGTGAAGGGGAATGACTTCATGGGTCAGTTAAGGGCCCTCTCTCAAGGAGTTTGTGGTGTAATGAAGGCAGTACACAGCTTAGTCTAATATCAGGCAGAATGAACTCAGTGTTATAAGAGGATCACACAAAAGGCTGTGGGAGAAGAGATGAAGGAACAGTTCTCAAAGAGATAACTTCCTGGAAGGACAAACATTAAACTGAACTTTGAGATTGAGAAGAATTTTTATAGGCAGCATGAGGTTTGGTATTCAGGCCGAGGGAATACCATCACAGTCAGAAATGTCACTGAACTCAATGATTTCATCTTCTCAACCATTTGCTGCCACCGCTTTTGTCCTGGTCTTCAGGATCCTTCTCTTTCCTGTAATTGTACCACTCTTCCAGTCTCATTCATTATTTCAAACTTCATTCTTTATATTGCTACCACAGTAAGTTTTGTAACTCACAAGTCTCATCCTGCTCGGTGAGTACAATCATATTCCCTTGCCCCCAAACAAAGACTGAGATTCCTATCTTAGTATATGAAGGCTGCTGTGATCTCATATGTACCTGTGTCTACCATTTCATGTCTTTCTGCACTCTAACGCAGAATTACCTGTTTGGCAAGGGTACATTTATACCTATTTGTCTTTTTGCCTTTAATGCCCTCCTCTTTCATCTACCTGTCAAACACTAAGTACAATCACTTCCATCTCTACTATAGTTAGCAATAAAGACCTGATTTACTCAACTAGTACTGCAGGCTAGCATGAATGGAGCAGATGAGTAGCACCACTGTAGAGTGCTATTTAACAAAACTTATTCATGTTTAGTTGTGCCCATGTCACCCTCATATGGTAGGGCTTTTTTTGTGAGGGAGGGGTTTTTGATGTTAGTTTATTAGTAAATACAATTTTCAACTTTAGTGCTCATTTATGTATCATTTAGTCATATTGTGATAGTTAAGCAGAGACTAGAATAGCTTAATTTTGAAGAGGGCGACATTAGTAGCTGAAGGGGAGAAGCTGGCATGGTGGAAGGCGTTTTTCAACATACACAAAATATGTATTTATATGATCTTGGTCTTCAGATGAAAAGTGGGGTTATTCATCCATTCAGTAAATAATAATTGAAAAAGGCCAATTGCAAGATACCAGGCACATGCTTGATCTGGGGTCTCTGACTGTTGTGTTTTGTTTTTGTTCTCCTGTGCTGACTCTTTTAATGGATCCTGGTAAATCCCTGACAGTGGTTGAGAGGAACCATGTATAAAGCAAATTTGAAAAACTGGAATCCAGCTCAAGGGATTTTGCAAGGCTCAGTTTATTTCCTCTTTATGCTTCAGCTCACTCAGTACTTGACCCACTTGGCTTCTTGTGTTGGCTCCTTTCTGATGTATTTAAACTTGGTTACTGGGCTCCAGGTTGCATTCTGTGCCATTTGTTTGATAGGTGGGAGATTCAGTGTTCTGAACTAGAATGGTTCGCAGACCTGATATCTGTACCTGTAGCAACATCTAGGCTCTGTCTTCCTAGGGAAGGGTAGGAAAAAATCAGACATACATTCAGAGAAGATTTGTGAACTGTTCGGCATGACCAAATGGTCCTAAATCTTGAACTTTAAGCCACTTGCCTTCATTGAACTTTCTGTTTGTCCTACTAAGGATTTCTATTTGACCCTTGGTTTGAGAAGCATATTTTAATTTTGTTGCATAATGTAAATGGACAGCTTTGTTCTCTTTAGGAAACTTCATAAAAATGCAACAATTCCATTTGTTAAAGGAAAGCATGTATGTGTGTGTGTGTGTGTGTGTGTGTGTGTATTTATGATATAGTGATCGTAACCTTTTCTGAAGCTTATGTAATGTTACCATCATTACTCCTTTTTGTTTTTTGTTTTTTTTTAAATATCACATTAAAGTAATCCAACTTCTTTTTTAGTATATAAATTTTAAACTACTATGGTGTTAGATCAGAGGGGAATCAAACTAAGAGGAAGTAAAATAGAAGAATTACTTTTCTTCCCAAATCACTTTTTAATATGTTAAGGGAGAAGAACTAAAACAATGCCAGCAAAGTGGTGTATCCAGTCATCCCACCGTCACCAAAGCTCTCAGAGTGCTATTCCCATTCTTCAAGACGATGTCTCCCAGGAGAAGCCCCTTCACTGCTTTCCTTTTCTCTTTCACATGGAGAACAATTAATATTGTACCAGGAAGGACTGATTCTTGCCCTTACCAAGGTTATATCTAGATGACCTTTAATTAAAATGGGGAAAGGGACATCTAGTCACCCTGGCATATAACATGTCAGAACTTGATTCCCTAAAATATAGGAAGACAGTGTGCCCTTTTGTCTTCGTGCTTTATGATGAGAAACTCCTTCACTTCCCAGATCTGTGACCCAACTGGTTCTTCTTCCTGTAACTCAAGGAGCAACAGTGCTATTCTTGGACCAGACTGCAGGATGTTCAGGGAAGTGCCATCATTTGCTGGCTGCTGGAAATACTTGGCTTTAAACCAATTTCAGTAAAAGTCCTGACCAAAGACCAATGGCTGCCTTTTGGCCTAATCAATTCTGAAAATTAAATACTCACATGGCTCCCAACCTCTTGTATTTATGTAATAGTAGTAATAAATAGTATATTTATATTGATGGATATAGTATAGCAGAAGAGTATACAACTTGCTTTAAAAATACAAACACCATTCATGTTTACTATAAAGCACTTAGAAAATATCAATAAGCCAAGAACTAATTGCCTGTTATTAAAAAATACAACTTTTGTGAATATTTTGTATTTTAGTCATTCCTATTTAAAATAACTTTGCAAATTGTTCAAAAATGCTTTCCAAAATTTTCTTTCTGAACCAGAGGTCTGATCACATTCCTGCTAATCTCAAAATTTTTTACTTGCCATCCCTTGCCTATAGAATAGACTCAAGTTCCTTGGACTGTTTTTTAAGACTCTTCATAGCTTCCTGACTCCTTAAACTTTTTGATCCATCCTTTGATATCTATCATTTGAGTAGGTGCTGCTTTGGGTACTTGGTCCCTTTGTCTCAAATGTCCTTCCCCGATCATTGTCAATTTTGTTAAGCTCATTCAAATCCTCCTTCACTGAGAATGTCCTCAGCTAGAATTAATGCGTTGCTTCACTCTGTTGTACAACTCACTTCTCTCTATTAAGCATCTCTCTCAGTCAGCCTTACCTTTGCTCTAGGTTTGCATGCCTTCTTTCTCCACTAGATTTTAAGTCTGGAGTGAAGGGTTTATCATTCTCATAATTTGTTGTGATGACTTCTTTTCTCCCACTGTGCTATAATCCAAGTAAAGACAGGGGCCACCTTCATAGCTACAATATCATGTTCTGTTGGTTGGGGATATAAGAGTACAGACTCAACAATATTTGAATCCCATTTACTCTTGGGTAGTTCCCAGCGCCCAGGATAATGCCTAGGACACGGTACTAAGAGACATTGGCTAAGTTGAATTATTCGTTATTGACCACAAGAACACACACGTGACAAACACCAAAGGCTATGACTTGTCCAAATTCTTTGGAACACTTTCAAAGGAAATAAGCTCATTACTTAGAGTGTTATTCAGAAGTGTATAGCATTTTGAATAGAAGTACAGTAAGTAAATATTATTCCAGGCAGCAGTGAGTATTACCGGGTGTTCTTAGTGACCTCAATAGCCACTGTAACCTTTTGGAACATTATTGCTCTTACTATTTTTGTTTTCTGTTCAGCTGGCCGCATCGTCATTAAGACTGGATCAATAACTGTGTCCTCAACTACATTCCAGGAGGAGTGCTATACATTTATTTAAGAAGATCACTCAAGTCTGCCTTCATTATTTTGGGTTTTGTTAGTCATCATTGTGATTTGCTTAGCTCTTCCACAATTCATGGTACTGTGTCAGATTTTAGCTGCTAGGCTTAGAATTATTTTTCCAAGTCTACTTTTTAATAGAAAGTGACTTGACTTTATTTGGTTGCCCTCTAAGTGACATTGACAGGTATATACTATTCTCACTCCTTCTAGGATCTTACTAGGAAATCGTACATATGTTTCTTATCGCACTGTGCAGTAT
The DNA here is from genome assembly GCA_004026545.1 of Mormoops blainvillei. Taxonomy (NCBI): domain Eukaryota; kingdom Metazoa; phylum Chordata; class Mammalia; order Chiroptera; family Mormoopidae; genus Mormoops; species Mormoops blainvillei. Next base: position 64,525 of record PVJD01006964.1, on the reverse strand, counting down.
CCTCAGTCCCTCTTCATTTGTTGTGGTTTTCTTTCAATTAAAAAAAATCACACCTGCTTATGTTTTTGCTGTTTTCATCACTCTTACTTCATTTACTTTCTGGCAAATGAATTGAGTAAAATTAGTCTTCAATTCTGACTGAAAAAAGTATAAGAATTCTTATTAAAATCTATTCTTTTGCATTAAAATAAATGCCCCAAATCACTCTTCTCTCATGGGACAAATGCATGATGATGGAGTGTTAGCTACATTGTATGAGCAACAGTGCATGTAATTGAGAAAAAAAGGGAAAAAAAGCATGGGGGTTCTGTTCCTTCTTTTAAAGACTGAACTGGCAGCTGCCTTCAATCTTGGTAGCATTGCCTTGGTCAGGATTATGTGCTACTTAATAAATTCAGAATTTTAGCCCTGACTGGTGTGGCTCAGTGGATTGGACATCAGCTCTGTGAATGGAAAGGTCACCAGTTCCATTCCTCATCAGGGCACCTGCCTGGGTTGCGAGCCGGGCTCCTTGTTGGGGGCATGTTAGAGGCAACCGATGGATATTTCTCTCTCACATCAATGTTCCTGTCCCTCTCTTTCTCCCTTCCTTCCTCTCTCTCTAAAAATAAATAAATAAATACAATCTTTTGAAAAATTCATAATTTTATATAATTAGTGATTTATTATATAAATCACTTGTTAAAAACACCATGTATGTTTTTTAAAAAATGTTCATTGATTCAACATTCTCTACAACCTTTTCTAATGTAGTCTGGTACTTTAATTTCCTGTCTCTTCTACCAACATTTCTTGAGTCCTTACAATATCCCCCAACTTAAGTAGGCTCTCTGAAGGGTACAAATGGAGTATAAGGTATTGCAATTACAGAAAACAAATTTTCATCTGCATTTTCTCTTTGGTTGTACTATTCCTGCTTTCTTACTATATGATTGCCTTTTTCTTTCCCATAGTACAATGCTTTTCTCTCACAGATTTTTTTATTAAAACTGACTTATGCAAAAGGGGCTTTGAAACAAACAATATTAGAAATACAGTTTTCAGTCAAAATTTGAACTTCATGTTTATATATATATATATATATATATATATATATATATATATATATATATGTTTTGCATTTTGGAATCTAATATGTTATCACATACTATATATCACTGTATATCTATATACCCTATTTGTAATTAGAATTTATATTGAATCCTTTTGTAAAACAGATGTTATGGTCAGGTTCATCTCTGGTAATAGACTACTGCTAGCAATAGCATAATCAAATATGTCTTTGGCTTTGATAATACAAATTCCTTACAAATTTGTGGCTGGTCAAAATGCTGACATTCTGATAAATTAGAATTCTGTGGCCTGAAAAAAGCCTGACCCTACTTACTCATTTCACATAAGAGATAGCTAGGGTACTTCCAAATAATTTACATTACATGGAAATAATAATACTTGTCATTTTCCCCATTTTAGATTGATGCTTAAATGTCATGTTATATATTACTGCTAATTTTTAGAACTGTGTAGCATATGCCATCTCTATTCCTAAGGCTTTATGCTAGTGCTTTAAGCTTTGACATAACATCAGGTGAGTTCATTTAGATTCATTCTTAATTACTAGACTCTAGGAAGAGTGTTCAAGGAATGCCTTAACTGTTGTGTGTGGGGAATGAAAGGTGATATACAAATGCAGTATTGTGGGGTAGCTCCCGTGTGACTTTGGCTCACTGGAAATGCCAGTTGGGGAATGGCAAAGGCTAATATTCAACAGATGGCACAGTCCTAAAACCTATAATAATGGTGGCAGTTATTTTCATTACTGTCATTTGATGACACATACAATAGTGTGAAAAGGCTTGAACTGGGTAATCACAGTAAATATACTCAAAGGGACCAGATGCATTTCAAACAATCAAAATGGTGATGGATAGTCAGGCTGAGCGCCACTTCTGCACATATTCTAGGTGCATTTATTGCGAGGAATTAGATGCAACAAAATAACAAGCAACAAAAATTGACATCTGTTGTAACACAGACAGATCATTTCACATTCTTTATGATTGTGTGTCATTATCACGCATATAAACTTAGTTTGCAGATGTTCAACGTCAGGCATCAAAATATAAATTTTTGCCTACAAAAGAGTTGCAATGTATACCGAAAACCTAAGCACTTTGAAACTAAATAACTTAAATCTTTTAGAGTGAAGACAATAGAAGTCAAATGATGTTAGGACCAAAAGCATCAAAAGGCATCAGAAAGAGATGTGTGGAAGTTTCAGAAGATATTAATATTTTTATTTACAGCTTTTTATAAGCACCCAATTCTTGATTTTAATCTCCACAGACTATAGTTTGGGATATCTTTGTAATTTTCTTCAATACAGTGACTAAAATGAGGCCATATTTGTTCCATGAAAGAAAATCTCTCATTCTTGAATAATAATTAGAACATGTTTGAATAGTCATAATTCTTCCTGTGTCTGATATATAAAAATAGTTCTTGATGATTGCTTGGGTGGGGGCAAGGTAACAATAACCTACAATCACACTATGAAACACTGTACAACAGATAAGTTTATCTTTTGATGTGTTTAATACTCACTATAATATCACCATTCTACGTGTATTTTACTTGGTTAATTTTAAGAGATATGGATAGAAGATGTGAGGGATAGTTTCATGTTTTGTGATATAACATAAAATATCTAGGAATACCAAAATAATTATGTTTTATGGAAAACACTTCATTTCCATGCTCTGAAGCTACCCCGAACCACAAACAACTTCAACCAAAACGGGGAAAGAAACCGGCCACATATTTTAACAGTCTCGTGCCTGCTTCAAAGGCACTGTTAACAATGTGGATATATTTTGCATTTGCCTCTGGAAATGTATCACTCACTGTTGAAACACTTCCCACTGTGCCATTTTTTAAAACTGTCTCTTTCCTCTGCTGAGCTAACAGCTTAATGGGGATCAAGAAAACAGCCCGGAACAAGCACAGTACACACCCCCTGCCAGGCACTGGGAGTGAAGGCATGGTTTCTGACCCCCTTTGGTAATGGGCAAAGATTCAGGACTGTTGCCCTCTCACACTCTGCCTTTTCGAAAGCTTGTTGAATGAATTGTCTCCGTAATATTGTAAGTGTGAAATATTTACGCAGGGTCCTTAGTTCAAGATTAGGTGTATAACCTCTTATATCAGTGAATATGGATAGAGTAATATATGGAAATCAAGGAGAAATACTGACGAAAATATTTGAAGAACATAAAAGAACAGGAAAAACAAAAAGTTGGCAGGAAGCTGTTATTAAATGAAAACAAGTAGATCCTTGGATACTGAAAAATAACTCGTTTCTTTTTTCAAGATATTTTTCTAACTTGATAAGTAGAACACTAAGTTTAATGATTGTGTATTTTTTGGTCCTTTTTGGAGATAACATATTCTTAGAAAATTTGATAATCTAAGAATGTATTTTATTGAGGAAGCTTCCATGGGACTTTGGCTCTGCTTTGTTCTGGGACCAAGAAGTTTAAGGATATAGTAAATATTAATAAAATTAAGTCAAGAAGTTTACACTTGAGCAGTGTGAAATCACATTAGATTGTTTTAAATTTAGTAACAATATTTGACCTGTTCATAATTAATACAGGGCTTATATGTATTATTGCTTAAATAAAATTAACCATGCTCTGGCTAATTTTAGCTTAAATGAGTTAAAAGCACAATTTAATTAAGACTATTGAAATGCTGAAAGAATGTATTTTGCCTCATACTTTGCCTGGATGGTCTGTTTCCATACAGTACTCATTTACCAGTAGCAAATAAAAAAGTCAATAAATTCCTGTTTCTATCAACTAGACTAATGAACTTCATTAGTTGATCATGTTATCAGTATAATTGCTACAGACTACATTTTGCCCTTGGTTATTAATGTAACAGACTTCTGCAACTTATTCTTAGGAGAATTGCCTAGGAGGACAAGAAATTAGTTTAGCTTTGGAAACAACCTTGGCTTTACTTCCCCCTAAACTCATCCTTAAATTCACTTGGAAGTCCTTAGACTATTACATATAGTACCACGCTGCAGTGGTTCGACACTGCTCTACGGGAATCTTCTGACCGACACCTCTGTTTTGTTATAGTTGGCTATGCCTCTGTGGGGCAGAGTTATGGGCTGAATTGTGTTCCCTAAAAGATATGTTCTAACCCCTGGTACCTATGAAGGGACCTTATTTGAAAATAGGGTCTTTGCAGATGTAAGTTAAGATGAAGCCACACTAGAGCAGTAGGATCCAATATGACTCGTGTGCTTGTAAGAGGGGAAGAGACACAGGAAGAGTGCCAGGTGATGACAGCAGCAGGCATCGGAGTGATGCAGCTGCAAGCCAAGGGGTGCCGAGGGCTGACGACGACCACTGGAAGCTGGGAAGAAGTGAGGAAGACTTCACCCAGAGTCTCAGAGGGAGCAAATTCCTTGATTCTGGACATCTAAACCCCCTACTGTGAGAGACTAAATCTCTGCTGTTTTAAGCCACTCAATTTGTGGTGCTTTGTTATAGCAGCAGCACAAGGACACTAATAGATGAATTTTAACCGTAATCAATTAACTACTAAGCCAGTGGGGAGATTTTGATTAGTTGTTCTCAGGATTAAATAAATGGTAGGCTCAGAAGTCTACATGCTGTTCTTCAGGACAAACTCTCAAAAGCGTAGTGACCATTTTCACAGAGGAGCAGGAATATGAATGGGGTAGTGGCAAGAGAAGGGTAAGAGATGGAGGGAAGATAGAAGGAAAATGCAAAATTGGAGGAAATCACCCAAAAGAAATAGCCCTTTCTGTGCCTTTGAAATGTATGGGGGTTTGGTCACCTTTTTTGAGATGTCACTTTGAAAAGTTTAAAGATTTTCATGCATTAGATGTCTCTAATGACAAAACTACATCACCAAAATACTACCACAAACTTCAGACACAATAAACCCAAAACAAAAATCTGCTTTTAATGTGATATGAATGGCAAATGATTACAAGTAATTTTAATAATTTATATGTAAATCCTATGTGTCATATTATATGATTGATAGCTATAGTGGGGAGCTTTGGGTCACATTTAAAAATCATTTGTGTAAGTAGGTACAACATTAAAAAAGAGAACCAGGGAGATTTTATAGATATATGAAATCTATATTATCTTGCTCAGTGAACATAAGATATATATATATACTAATATACTATATAATATAACATATAGTATACTATATATACTATATATAATATAGTACAACATTAAAAAAGAGAACCAGGGAGATTTTACTAATCTATATATACAAATATATATATACTATATATACTAATATATATACTAATATACTAATATATATATACTATGCTATACTTTATATAATACTATATATAATACTATATATAATATTTTATATATATATATACATACACTATATATTAGGTCTAAAGAGATATCATCTATGTTAGCTAAACCAGAGAAAGCTATGAAACTTAATATATGTTAGCAACTGAAAACCAAAAACATCATACTTGATGATTCTTCCAGCTTCTATGCCAAAACTATAGCAGGCATTATAAAAAAGATCTTTCCAGTCCTTCTCTACTCTGCATAGATGGAGAATATAAAATATTAGGAAAGAGTCTAAGAGATTGGCTATGGAAGGGAGATGAGGGAACACAATCCTTAGTTAATTTATGAATTGTTTCAAATAACAAGCAACTGGTGTCACACAAACAGATTTTATGAGAAGAGATTGGGATTGAGACTGTGAAGTGCTCTGAGATACTCTCATAAGGGCTTAAGGACAAACGTACTCCTTGGTACAAAGTATGTTATTATTCATGAGTTTTTTTGCACAGTTATCTTTGAGCTAATATTACAAAGAAAAATCCTTATCACTTGTGTAACCCTCCATTGTGTATCTGGATTTTAGTGGTCTCATAATTTTGTGAACAAAAAAATGATCTCACCATGGCACAATTAAAAATTTGTTTTTGCCAAACTCTTAGAACAATTTTTTTTTCTATTAATTTCAACATGACAGAGACTGTAGTTTCCTTATTCTGAAATTCTGAGGAAGAACTAACTTTGTCTTTTATTTTCTGCTAGGGCAAGGAAAAGCATTTGTGCAGTTAAAAAAATGAGGATGATTATTTTTGCCATTTAGGTTTTCAAATCCCTTGGTGAAGAAGGTATTTCATTATTAAAATTTTCTTGTTTGATTTAGAGGTACTGCTACTAGATATGGTAAGAGTTTTGAACTTTAATTTTTGTTTATTTGCCAGATAGAACGATAGCTTTGAAGAATTCATAACATTTTATTTTAACTGGAAAATTGCTAAAAAAAATAATAACAACTGTGCTTTATAATCCGAGGCAGTATTGGTTTCAGTTTCACATTTGGCTGTCAGCATTGAGATAATTCCAACTAAGGGAGGTGGCAACTGTTTCCCTTTGAAATTTCTAAGACGTGTTGAGTATCTTCCTATGAACCAAAGCATAGCTTGACATTTCATACATGGCCATATGTAATCCAGGAACTCACCACAGCACAAGAAAGTTGAATGAACTGGGAAATTCCATTTCAATGCCATTTTATATACCTACCAACATTCTCCCTTCTGTTTTCACTTTATTAGTATTTTTGGATCTTCATTCCTATGATCATGTCACACTTGATGTGTTAATAGAAGTATAGCCAACTATAGTTTATAACTTTTTAAAACTGAAGGCCAGGCAGCTATTTACATGATATGATTTGATGGGTTCTGTGAAATCCCTCTTATCTTAAATCTCTTTCTCCCAGCAAGCCCTAGGGCATGTAGTTATTCCCACATTCCCTTGGGTTAAACCACAGTGTCTTCAGAAAGTGCTTTAGAAAATAAATGTGTTACATGGGAGGGACAATCATTCCACACAGATTACCAGGCCAGAAATGGACAGAAAACAAGAATCTTGGCAGAGGAAAGGGGAGAGTGCAGTTTGAATTATGGATCACTGTTAGTGGCACTCAGGTGATGGAATCACCATGGAGGGTTCGGAGCCACCAGGATACATTGTGAGAATCCTAAACGCTTGATGGAAGGAAGGAAGCGAAAGTAAAATAAAGAGGATATTCTGTGCAGTAAATCCTTGTGGCGCATTTGACAAATATCTTTCAGATAAGTCCCAGTGATCTCTTGGTATGTTGGAGTTTATAACTTTGCTGAATTTAAATCAGGTTTCTTTGAGGTGATGGTGAGAACCTTGGTTAGCTAACCAACCACTCAGCATCTGCTTCTCGGCAGGGCTCTGTTGTCTGTACCGCTGCCACAAAATCTCCAGTAACAACGCCATGGAGGGTTATTTAAAATGGTGTTATCAGTGGGACTTTAGGCAGTGAATTGGTGGTGTCAGGAAAGTCCCGGCACACATGTAACTCTGGAAGGAAATGTACATGTCAAATAAACCAGATGTACTTGCGAAGGTTGTAAAATTGTGAATTTCTTGAAGCTTTCAAGTTAATAACCAATAGAGAATTGACTGCCTGGGAATCCAGAGTGTCAAAAGGTAAGTGAGTATGTGAAGTTTATTTTATAGGTGTGTTCAATATAGAGTTTGTTTTCTCTATTTCTTTTTTCTCTTCTCTTTCCTTTCTATTTTTTCTTTTCTGTTTCCTTCCTTCCTTCCTTCCTTCCTTCCTTCCTTCCTTCCTTCCTTCCTTCCTTCCTTCCTTCCTTTTTCCTCTTCTCTTCCCTTTCCTCGCCCCTTCCTTTCCTCCCTTTCTTTATTCTTTTATTTTCTTCTTCCTTTTGAATATTTATAGTGATCTAATCAACCAGCTCAAGAAATTAGGCTGCAATAAAGGTATTGTTTTTGGTGCTTCTCTCTTCATTTTCTCAAAAATATTTGTAAGAAGGAGAGATTAAGGGCTAGTAGGAATGCTTAACAGAAATCTGACTTACCTTGTAATTGTGTGAGCATTCTAATGCTATCACTTTAGATCTATGAAAGTATTGACTTGGCCAATTTTGCCAAGAGTGAATTAATAGGCACTTATATCTCTTAGGTTATAAAAGAACCTAATCAGATCTGCAGCATGACAGCACCTCTTGTTACAGATCAAAGTGAATATTTAAGATATTCTGTGTTTATGTTCTGATTTTTCAATGTTAGATTACTACTCATTTTGCTAGCATTCTGTCTTCACAGTATGTCTCATTCATTCATCAGTCCCTCTTCCCAGCCTGGTATCGTTAACTTTCTTTTGTAGATAAAGAGACACAGAGGTCAACAGTCTTGGCAAGCGTTTTGTCCACTCACTGCTTTTGCTGCTATTAGATAACAGCATTGAAAACAGTGCAGCTTTAGTTCTTTGTTTATCTTGCATGAAGTTAGGTCTCAAGTGTGCACCCGGGGATTATATATTCATAAACTGAATAAACCATAATAAAAATGATCAGTGTGTTGCCAAATTACAGATTTGTGTGTTTTTACCTATAGCTATATACAGGGTATCTACATTTATATAATCATATGTTTGCATTTTCGTGCCACTTTGACCTTCCATTTGTTTGGGTGATAAAGAATACATGACCCTGGCTCTTCCTTAGTGTATAAGATTCAGAAGCTTTTTTCACCCTTTGCTCCATTACTCTTACTTAGATAATTTTAATAATTATAGTCATGTTTTAAAGTACGGGCACATTTCCCCTCCAGCAAGATAAGCTCCTTTTAAATGCTAGCAAATCCAGTCACTCAAAAGCTTTCAAATGTTGTCTATTGTCCAGGGCTTTTATGGTGCATTTCAACAAAGAGAAGTTCCATGCGCACTCAATTTGCAAACATCTGGAGGAAAATAATGTGATAATTAGGAGGCAACATGGGTTCATCAAAAACAAATCATGCCAAACTAACTTAATTTCTTTCTTTGATTTCTTAACAAGCTGAGTGGGAACACAGTGGGTTTTTTTATTATAGAAAGGCACTTGATGTAACTTCTGAATATTCTTAAAAGACCTATGCTAAATGAAATAAGCCAGGTGGTGAAAGACAAATATCATATGATCTCACCTATAAGTGGAACGTAATCAACAAAACAAACAAGCCAGCAAAATAGAACCAGAGACAGGGAAGTAAAGAACAAACTGACAGGGACCAGAGGGGAGGATGATGCGGGGGAGAGAGATAATGGGGACAAAGAAAGGGAAGGGTCAAGTCAAGGAACAAGTATAAAGGACCCATGGACAAGGACAATGGGGGGTGGACAGGATTGAATGTGAGAGAGGGTGCTGGGTAGGGCAGGGGATAATTGGGGGAAAAAACCGGGACAACTGTAATTGAACAATAGTAAAAAAACATTAAAAAAGAAGGCCTAGGGAAAATACGGATTTAAGTAAAATGACTGGCTAGTATAGGATATCATTGTAAAAAGAAGTAAGTACACAATATTTATCTATGGTTTAATATATAACTAGGAGAGACTGCTGGAAATATTTTATTTTATTGTACTTCATTAAATATCTTAAACTTTTGACTTTGGTTCTATATATTATTTTTCATAGTTTTTTTTAAGGATAGGGATTTGATTTTTAAAAATTAACATTCGTAGTTTCTTTCTAGGAAGAAACGTACCTTGGATAATTAGTTTTCTCTTAAAAAGAAAAGATTTTATTATTTTTAGAGAAAGGGGAGGGAAGGGTAGAAAGAGAGGGAGAGAAACATCAATGTGTGGTTGCCTCTTGCACCCCCCTAACTGGGGACCTGACCCGCAACCCCAGCATGTGCCTGACCTGGAATCAAACTGGTGACCTTTCAGTTTGCAGGATGATGCCAAACCCAGTGAACCACACCAGTCAAGCCTTGGCTAGTTAGTTTTCATTGGAAAACTGTAAAAATTCTACACACACATAGATAAACGCACATATTATACATACACATGCGATTATATATATATTCCACAATAGCAGTTTTCATATACAACTACTATTGTGATAGTTGTTCCCTCAAACTTGTTTCTGTTCATAATACCTATGTTTTTACAGAAGTGGAACTACATTGTGCTTACTATTTTAAAACTGATTTGTTTTCACTTAATAATATGCTGTTAGACATTGTCCCGAGTTGACAACCACGCTTCTACAACATTTTTTCTAATGGCTGCATAGTGTTTCACTACCTGGATTGCCATAATTTATTAACAGATTATCTCTTGGTAGATAGATTACATCCCTGTGACTGTTGTTATTACTTTAAACCTTACCAGGATAATTATACGTGCAGTTAAGTTTTTCTGTATTTCATAAGATAAATGTCTAGCCATTGTATTATTGGGTCATAATATGACATTATGAGAATTTGATATGTGCTCCCTAATTGCCTTCCAAAAGGCTGACCCAGTTTACTATATATATATATATATATATATATGTATATACATATATGTGTATATATAGTATCTATAGATGTATATACATGTATTTCTCTCTCTCTCTCTCTCTTTCCCTCTCTGTCTGTCCCTCCCTCCCTCTCTTTTAAGAGAAAAGTTCCTCAGGAAAAATAAAATTCACTGGAAATATTTAAATGATGAATAATTCCATAAATATTTTAGAAACTTCATATTTCATTAAACAGCTGTGATGAGAGGATTCCAAAATTATAGCCTTAAATGGACTTTTCTTCTATTTTACTCTAAAACTTTATCAAAAGGAGAAATTCATATTTGTGGCATTGTTCTTATTGAATATCCTGAAATAAAAATTATTCTATGCCCCAAAGTGACATCAAACTGTTTTCTTTGTTAATATGTTAAACAAACCAAGGCCTTTTAAATGAGATTAAAAATTCAGTTTGTGCTTTAATACTGCAGCAAATACAATTTCTTAGATCCTGATGTTCGGCCGCTCTGATTTTCCATTTTCTTCCCTTTCTCCTTTTTACTTGTTGTGCCTCATTAAAATTTCAAATGAAACTGTGTGACACTGATTGGAATTGTTTCTGTTGGGGGGAAATGTACACACTAGATGAGCTGCAGAAATTCAGCTGCATTTGAACCCCGCTATTTGTTTGACACAATGGATTTTTAGGAATGGGATTGCAGGAGCTAAATCTTTAATAAAATTGCTATTGAATGTCCCTGCAGGAAGCAATGTTCATGGTGCCATACAGGAAGTTTAGAACCCTCAGCTCTGCAGTTTATTGACTATGTAACTAACCTCTTTAAATACCTATACTCATCTGAAAAATGTAATAATGTCAGCCCTTTAAGGCTATTGAGAAGATTCAACGAGATACTTTAACCAAGGAGCCTGGGACCTAGTAATCTCTAAATAAACGTTAGCTTTTTCTGGTATCTCTTGGTGATCCACACTTCCGTTGGATGGAAGGGCCTAACAGTTCTTATAGTCTTTGCAAAAACTTCTGCTCTCTTTGCCCCAGATTTGCATCATTTGGGAGCAATTATAGTAGAATTGTTAAAATAACTCTTTCACCAATATTTTCCTTCCTTTCTCCTTTCCCCCCACCCTCCCTCCCTCTGTCCTTCCTTCCTTCCCTTCTCTAGTGTTAATTGTGTACCAATAGTGTTCTACACTTTGCTAGGCATTGGAAAAGGAAAAATTGATTGGATCCCTTTCCTGAAGGAACATATAGACCAGTGAAGAAGACAAATATTAATCAGGTAATAACAAATAAGTATAAAATTTCAAGGATGCCAGGTGCTACATAAATGACAGATACACGGATTATAAGAGGATACAGGAGTTTGGGAAGACTTGCCTGAGGATATAAAGCAGGGATATAAAGAAAGTATGAGTTAAATAGGTGACACAGTAGACTTCTGTCTAGCCTCCCAATTTCTGCCATTGCCCTCTTGTAGTTTATTCTTGACATGGTAACCAGAGTGATCCCATTAAAATAAAGTCAGATTGTGTACCAACCTCACTCAGAGCAAACCTCGTGTCTTCACCTCAGTTTATAGAGCTCAGTGTGATTGGTTTCCTGCTACCTATATGACCTCTTCTTCCTCTGCTCTTTTCTTACATCCTCATCTCCAGCCACACTGACCTCAATGCTATTCCCTGTACACTCAGGCAAACTGCACCTCAGAATCTTTGATGTCACTGCTCTCTTGGCCCAAAACACTGTTCCCTCTCTATCAGTGAGATCTTTCTGGATGACCCTATATAAAATGGCAACTTTCTGCCCAGCACTCCACCTCACCCTTCTACTGTCTTTACCCCCGCCTCACATTTCATATATTTACTTGTTCTTTGTTTTTTTTTCTTATTCTCTATCTCTACTCAACTTGTTGAAAACTATGAAGTCAGGGGTTTATGTTTAACTACTGAAGTCCCAGATCCCAGGAAAGTGCCTGAAAGGTACTAGGCACTCCTTCAATAATTGAAGAATAATGAAAGATAAGGAGACTCAGAGGTAAGTGCATTTGAGGCTGTGGCAGAAGCACGTGCAAAGGGCCGTGAGGCAGGAGGAAGCATGCCAGCTAAGAGGAGCTGAGGGGAAGACAGAGAGGTAGTTGAACACAGTGAACAAAATAGAGTACGGAGTGAGAGTCTAAAAATGTAGGAAAGGACTGGAGCCATGCAGTTGTTAAGAATTTTTCTCTAACAGCAAATGGAAGCTACCAAAGTGTTTTAAGCAGAGAACATGGTGATCTAATCAACTTAGATCTTTTCAACTTTTTGTGAAAGTGTGCAGATGATTTTTTAGTTTGCTTTGACTAGAAATATATATTAGGTTTCTTTGGGCTTCAAGTAGCAACAACCTAATCCAATTGTTTTAAGGAAAGTGGAGGTTTATTGGTTCACATGACTCTAAAGTTTAGAGTTGGTTTTGGCTGTTTTGTCCAACTTAGTATAAAAAGATATCAGCAGTGCTCAGTGTATTTCTCGGCTCTCCTCAGCTCCAGTTCGGCTTCAGGAGAAGTCAAGATGGAGGCAGAAGCTCTGACCTGCATGCCTCTTTGTTTAGTTCCAGAAGGGTGGCAATATTCTCTTTCCCACCAGTCACAGAGAAGGTCTATAATATGCAGTTAACTCTGGTTGACTCCCATGCCTCACCTTGAGCCAATCACCGTGACAAGAGAAGCCAGCTCGCAGATCTACTGAGGCCCTCCCATACAACCTGGGTCAGAGGTGTGGTTAGTTGGCTTCCGGGAACCACAGAGACTGACAGTGGGGAGGGGACATTCCTTGGAGGGAAGTGGATGCAGGTATAAGAGGGTAGGTGAATGCCCCCTGGGGAGATGTTTCTGAGACTCATAGACTGCTATGCACATAGTAATCTTTCAATAAACTCATTCAGTGACTTAAGCAAGTCTCTCCTCTTCCATTATATGCAACGACTGTTCTTCCCAGCTTTCATGATGTCGTGGTATATAGAAAATAATAATAGTCCCATGTCACAGTAAGTGCTAGGAGAGTATCTCAACACAGCACACAACAGCAGCATGTGGATTGGAGAAGCTCCATCCAGGAAGCAGCATGACATTGTGGAAAGACCACATAATCAAGTGACATCTCAAGTCCTGGCTTATCAATCTAGATGTACCGCCCACTTACCATAAATACTTGAGGCAAGTTTCAGTCTCTCTGTATCTTAGCTTCCTCATTGGTAAAATAGGGACAGTAATATTTGCCTGCCCTGCCTCTCAGAATTGCTGCAGAAAAATCACATAAAATAAGGCCTGTTGGTAATTTTGTAAACCATAGAATGTTATACAAATGTGAGGCATTATCCCTATGTTATGGAGCTCAGTTTCCCATTTGAAATATAAGTTCGGAGACAGAAGATCTCCAGATACATTCTTGCACTGAATTTACACTATTATCTGATTCTGCTTCATAGCTGAATGAATCCACAGGGATCAATGAAGTCATTCAACATAAAGACAAATAATACTACGGATACATGCTGGTAGAGTCAGCCAAGGTATGCAAACTTATTAAAGCTTAAATTATTGATTCCATTACTTTAAAGAACATTGAGCATCTTTTGCCTAAGCAAACATAAACAAAATAAAAGCAGGATTAACCAAAGCCATACTAGGTGTTCATAATGGAAAGACAGTTCTAAGTGTCATGCCCTAAGCAGGCACAAATGTTAATAAGGGCACAGACGCAAATTATAGAAGTTAAGTGAAGAAAATAGAAGATTTAGAGGGTACTCTAAACAAGGAGATCAAACACAGACCACTGACTAGACAGAAAGCCTAATGTCTTCCAAACAAAATCAGTGTTCAGCTGAAATGCAGATCATCTCAGAACCATGCCATCAACCCAGAGCATGTGTAGAAATGGCCACACAATCCCTAAAATCAGGCTTAATGAGTTTTCAACTTTCTTTTCAGAAAGAGAAAGTAACCAACTGATACCACAGGAATTTGTTGACATCCCCCTTTTTGTTCATACTAAACTTCTCTGCTTAAAAGTAGCAAGACATGAAATGAAAAGATTTGAATTTTATTTTCCTCTTCTACCAGATTCTCTCTGTGAAATATACAGTGGGCAAAGAGAAGAAACTGGGGCGCTGGTAACTGTTATGAGAGACACCCAGTTGGATATCACTGGAGTTCTGGATAGTGCGTTTAGTATAAACAAATGTAGAAAAATACATAAAAAGAATACAATCAGCTATTCTTATGCAGATTCAACATATACAGATATTGGATCAAGTATCTTGTATAATCTCAAGAGGTCCTCAAAATGAAAGAATGATTCCATGGTTACACTTCTGGGAATATCAATACATTAGCAAAAGGCTAAATCCTGACTCTCCACTTCCAGCTTCTCTCCTAGTTGGCAAGTGAAACATGAGTTTCACAAATATCTCAGTATCTCAAAGTGTGCTCCATAACATAATATATCTAGTTTGGCTTCTTCTTGTCACTACAAGGACATAAAGAGCATGAAGGGAAAAATGTATGTAAAATTACGTTTTTATAGAAAGTTAATAAAATGTTGAATTGTCGTTACGTAGTCACTCATTAGCTGGACATCTAAGTCATTTACAGTGTGTTAATGTTCTCGAGGATGGATTCAACAACTGTTTTGATCACGTCAGCTCTGAGAATCAGTGCTACACATATCAGCTCTATGAATACAGTGACTCAGTAACTCAGTTAGTTGAGTGAAATATCAAACCAAATGTTGTCATTCTTAACCTGCATATCACTGCCATAAAATATATCCCACAATGGCTACATCCCAATCATAAAGCACAAACATGACTAATCATTCTACCTTTTCAGTTGGTGTTGTCACTATCAAAGAAAAGACAAGATGTAGAATGCCCAATGATTCCATAGGGGCAGAAAAACCTAGAACTATTATAATCCTTCAGTGAATGCCACTGTTACCCATCTAGTTACACAAGCCCCAAATTTAGGAGTTACCCATAATACCTCCCTTTTTTAACTCCCATATCTACCCCAATGCCAAGTTCCGAGGTTTTGCCTCATGTACCCAATAAAGAGTTTCTCAATCTCAGCACCAGTGAGGTTGGGGCTAAAATTAATTCTTTGTTGTGGAGACTGTCCTGTGCATTGTTGGCTATTTTGCAGCACACTGGTCTCTACTCGCTAGATGCCTTTAGCACCCTCCTCCCCCTGCCCCACACCAATCCGAGATGACAAAAATATGCCTCCAGGTATTACCAAATATCCCCTGGGAGGCAAAATTGCCTCAGTGGAGAACCACTGGTCTCAAACCATCCATTCCTCTTTTGATCCATAGAAGTCACTGGTTACATTGCCCCGTCTCTCAGACTGTAACAGACTCCTAATCAATCCATCCACAGCCACTCTGCCCTCTCTGATCTTCTCTCCACACTGCAGTCAGAGTGGGATTTTTTGTTGTGAAACATTCTGATTTGTACATTAAAGACCTTGTGGAGATAGGAGAGATTTAGAAATGAATGTTCCAATTTGATCTGATCTCTTTGAGCTTAAGTGTGTTTTTCTTCTACCTTTGAAAAGATGATTCATAACCTGTGAATAAAAGCTGTCACCATATAAAGTTTCACATAATCTATGAGTTTCCAGAAGGTGCTTTTGTCAGGGTCAGTTACAGTTGCCAATATTAATTCAATAAATAACTGTTGTTAAGACACCAAAATAGGCCAGGGAATACGATATCATCTCTGCTTTCAAAAAATTTATAATTTGGTTGGTAGAAAAAGATATTATTGTGGAAAGAATATGAGTGTCACTGGAAAGGTCAAAGGAGGACAAGGCCATCAAAGATTTAAAAAAGACAATCTTCGTGAAAGAGATAGGAATGGAGTCAAATCTTTAGGACTGGGGCCGGCAGAGAGGAAGAAGTCTCTCCGGGAGCTATAGCATAGCACAGCACAAGTACTCTGGGTACAGGGAAGAAGTGCGATCCAGGAAGGTAGCAACTCAACAGGATGGGTGGCATCAGAGGAGTAGGCTGAGTGAAAAAATAGCTTGGGAATTTTTATGTATTACTTTTGAGAACAACTTTGGAACAAGGCTCTTTGCTTAGGGTTTATATTGAGAAACAACAACATGATAGTAAGCTTTTATTGAGCACTTAATATAATATATGGCATTAGGTTAAATACTTCACATGGATTATCCCATTTAATAGTACCTTATGGCAGATATTAGTGTTGCCTACATCTTATGCTGAGTTGTACATGTTTACCAAGCCTGCATGTAGCTGAGGGAGAGCCAGCCAAGGTCACCTTGCCTCTGAAACTCATGCAGTTGCTCTGGTCATGAAATTCCCTCTACTCTTTAAGATAAACAAAGCAGTATTGAGAACTTCATTAAAGCCAGAGATTAAGTTAATGTACTTATATCACTAGGATCTCAATTTTCCTCAACAAACTGCGAAGACAGTTGTCTTATTCCCATTGTATAGACAATAAAACTGAGATCAAAATATTTAAGTAGCTTACCTAAGGGCTTACAGTTAGTGTGAGCACAACTGTGACTTAAAGAGACCCTTTAAAGTCCAGCCCTTTCCTGCTACTGTAGGCTACCAGTAACTGAAGTATACATTTCTGAAATTTTATGTTTGGTTTTATTACTGGTTAGTAAGAAAATACAATGTGACTATTAAATGTTAGAAATGATCTGACAGAGGTTAAACCTCTTTTAAACTTTGGATTTCTCATTGGTTGTTTTTTTTCCATGATCTATCAATGAGTCAGATAACAAATATTTATTGAGCACCTATTGTTGGGTGAAATTAGGTGAATTGCCTAAAACCCTACACTAATGAAATTTAAAATGTGGTTGATGGGCAAAGTTATACAACAGTACATGATAAGTTATATAGTACAAGTGATGAGTAATCTATGAGAAAACATTAAATGACTATTTTGAGGCAATGCATCACTAATTGCCGAATGAATAATGTTCACTACATGAACATTACGGAAGATGCGTTCAGAGGGAGAAAATAATTGTGGGCACTGGAGTGGTCTGGAGAAGCTTCGTTTAGACTAAGTCTTGGAGGCAGGACTTGAACAGGTGAGAGTGTCCTGAAATCAGAAAGAGTAAAGGCAGAGAGATAGGGAAGTACATGATTGCTCCAGGGAACAGTGTGTCTGAAACCAAGATTTAAATAGAGAAATAGTTAGAGATAACCACAGGCGTGGGTGAGGACCAGCTTAAGTAGGTCTTAAAGGGAAACTGAGTGCCCAGATTTTATGATGCAGGAGGAATGGTGGTTGGGAGGGGTTGGAACAGAGGAGTGGGAACAGGGAGAAATTTAGTAGAGAAATTATAACTGAGGAGAGTAAAGATTTATTTGGTATATAAAAGATTGGGAAAATTAAGTGAAATAAAGAGGACCAATTAGAAAGAATTTGGAATAGGTCAAGCTTTTACAATTATATGGGAAAGGGTAGAAGATAAATGGCATTTCAAGGAAATAATCAAATTCAAGTTATTTGACATTCTCTTAGACAAAGGAAGCTGTCATGAAAAATTTACAGATGGGAGTAAAATAAAAAGGAGATCAAAGAAGTAAGATAATTAAATACAACTACAGCTTATGAACAGTGATTGAATTTTTTTTAAAAAAAACGACTATAAAAGTCATTGGGCAATCAGCGGGAATATTTGCATGTGGACTGGATTTTAGATAATAGTGTGGATTATTGTTAATTTTCAGTTGTGATAATAATATTGTGGTAATGTAAAAAAAGTTCATAATGTTTTTCATCTTATTTTTTAATTTGTATTTAAAAATATTTTTAAAATTACAGTTTACATTTGATATTATTTTGTATTAGTTACAGGTAGTTAAATAATCATATATATTACAAAGTGATATCCCTGATATTTCAAGTACTCACTTGGCACCATACATAGTTATTACAATATTACTGACCATATTCCCTATGCTGTACTTTATCTCTTCGTGACTATTTTCTAGCTATGAATTTGTACTTATTATTCCCTTCACCTATCTTTCCCACCACCCCCTGCCAGCAACCGTCAGTCTGTTCTCTGTATCTGTGAGTCCGTTCTTGTTTTGCTTGCTTGGTTGTAGATTACCCATATAAGTGAAGTCATATGGTGTTTTTCTTTCTCTGTCTGATTTATTTGACTTAGCATAATACCCTCTAGGTCCACCCATGTTGTTGCAAAGGGTAACATTTCCTTCTTTTTTTAATGACTGAATAATATTCCATTGTTTATATGTACCACTACTTTTTACCCACTCGTCTATTGATGAGCTCTTGGGTTGCTTCCATAGCTTGAGTTATTGTAATAGTGCTGCCATGGACACAGGGGTGCATATGTTCTTTTAAGTTAGTGTTTTGAGTTCCTTCAGCTATATACCTAGATGTGGAATCACTGGGTCATAAGGCAGCTTCATTTTCATTTTGTGAGGAAATTCCATACTGTTTTCCACAGTGACTGCACCAGTCGGCATTCCCACCAACAGTGAAGGAGGGTTCCCTTTTCTCCACTTCCTTGTCAACACTTGTTGTTTGTTGATTTATTGATGATAGCCATCCTGACAGGTATGAGGTGACATCTCATTGTGGTTTTAGTTTGCATCTCTCTGATGATTGGTAGTGTTGAGCATCTTTTTGTAGTCTATTGGGCATCTGTACATCCTCTTTGTGGCAGTGTCTATTCAAGTCCTCTGCCAAGAAATTACTTATTCGTAAGAGATGTGTGATGTATGCTGAGAATTTTCATGATTTCTACTTATTTTCAAATTGCTCAGAGAATATATGTATAGTATATGTATATGTAATGTATATCTGTATTGTATCTGTATCTATAGCTATATCTAGTCTGTGCCTATATTTTTATCCATATTCACATGTGTACCTTACCCCATACTCATCCCTATCTGGGTCCTTATACCTATAGCCAGATTCAGATATACATATAGAAAAATAAAATATAATATATTATAAATTATTAAATCTAATTTGTGGTTATGCACATAAACACTGTTATTCTTTCAATTTTCCTTTTTTTAAAAAAGGTGTTCATAATAGTAATTGAGCCAGAGGGAAGGGGAAGAAATAGGCCATGGCTTGGCGCCTAAAGTGGAAGCATTACGAGTGGAAAAGAGGGAGCAGATGTGTGGGGACAATAGCTAACACTGGGGTATTAGTTTAACCCAAAGCATCAGAGGACTCACTTAAACATGTGTCTTGGCATTAAGGTTTTGCTGACTGCATGTGGTCACATCTTTGTATTCGGATAGGAAAGTCTTCAGAGGAAGTAGGTTGGGGAACGGGTCCTTAATCAGTTTCAGAAGGAGTTAATGGGAGTTTCCCAGCTGAACACTTACTGGAGGTAGATGGCCCAAGCTCTGAGGCGATCTGGGCTAGAGGTGCCACTTAGTCATCCAGTCACAGAGGGTGCCAATTGAAACTGTGGAATTGAATGAACATTATGAGTGAAGAAATTTACAGAAGGAAAACTGGGAAGAGCCTGGAGAAATGCCCATTTTTAGGTAGTGGGGAGAAAAAGTGGTGCCCGCAAAGCAGACGGAGCAGGCCCAGTCAGAAGGAATAGGTTAGTGTCATGCAGAGAAGTTGAGGGAGGACATGGTGCACAGTAGGCTCTCCATAACTCTTTTTTGAACAAATGAATGAATGGAGTTTTACAAAGGAATGAAGGTCATCAAAGTGAAAAGATACAGTCATCAAGAAAATGGGGACCTGAAAAAAAGGCACATGGGATTGGCAGTGCAGAGGTTGAAGAGGTTATTTTAGCTCAGACGAATGGTTTATGCGGGGATGTTGCAATGGGTCATTGGGGAAGCACAAGTCGGCATCAGGAAGGGGAGAAGCTGAGCTGAAGGTGACCCTTCAGTGGAGCCTGGAGACAGAAAAACCCCAACCTAAGCCATGGCTCCCACAAGACTTCCCTGGGCTTCAGTGTTTATTTTCCTAAAAAAGCACTTGGACTAAGTGATGTCCAGTGTTTCTTCCAACACTCACATTCTATTGGCCCTTCTATTAAAAAAAATGCCTAGACAGGACTGTTCTATGTTCCATATTATAGTGTCATTTTGGGAATCCTTTGTGTCACAGTTGTGTTGACCATCGAGACCTTATGTAGAAGTAGAAACACTTTACTCTCTTATTTGCAACCTCTCCGATTTACAGTCTGTCACTGAAATGATCGATAATGTGTCCACACAACATTTTGAAATAAAATGTGACTTGGTTGAATAGCAAAACTTTTAATGTTTTACTTCCAATTCAAAGGTTTCTTTCTAAGAGAGCTAAGGAGCTATCATAATTGGTTGTTATGCATTAACAGCTATTTCTAGTAGAAAGTTAGGGGGAAGACCTACTCAAAACTCTGTACCTTTCCTTATTCCATTATAAACATTTCTAAAACCTATTAGGTCCAAATATGCAGAAAAGAATTATGCAGACGGTACCATTCTGCCCAAATGACAAACCTGGAAAGATAAATGCCGTCCCTGGTCAATTAACCTCTGCCAGAGCTCTCAGTGACTAAAAGAAATGCCGTGGAACACAGTGTAGATCAGACTATAAAATATATGAATTACAGATCTTTTGAAGAGGATAGTGTTGCATTAGAACTCTACCAGCTCCTTTTAACTCTACAGCCCCTATTTCTCAGAACATTTACCAGAGGCTTGAGCAGAACCTGGCTTGTAACCAGTTTTCTTAACAAAGCTTTCAGATTTTTGTTTTCACAAAAAGAGATAAAAAGTCTCAAATCCTCCTTATGATTCAGGCATCATCTGTTATCCTAGATCAATGTCAAGCTAAAGATTTTTGGAAAGGATTTTGGCAAAGTGCAATTGTAGATTAACCCAGAGCATTCCATTAGATAAGTGACATAATGAGGGATTTTAAACAATGAGTCAGAGGCCAGGGATCTAATCTTGAGATGACTGATTTTACTTTATGACCTTCAATTATGTAGTTGCATAATTTTCATTTGGTCTGTGAATCAGTTATCTGTGATATATGGACATTGTTTTTCTGTTTGTTGCCTTAGGAGTATAAGAGATGCAAGGTGCTGTTATCACATTTTGGGGTGATCCATTCTTTACATTTTGGGTAAGAGACCTCTTTCTGTTTAAGCATAGTGGACTTCACTAATGAGGAAAGTCAATTCTGAAAGGAGGGAGAAACTTTTGGTAAAGAGAGTGCTCGAATCAATATCATACTGGGTGTGATGCAACCCAGTGGGACATGCATAATGGGTTATGCGTCTTTGGTTCTTAGTCTCTGTTATTACCTACAACTTTGTTGAATTTCATGGACCATAAGTCTGACATTTCAAAAGACTATAATCATTGCCATGCAGTTTACTTTCTTTTTGGCAACTTGTAACGCTCTCCCTACTCTAGGTCCTTGTTTATGCTGAGAGTAATTTGACACCCAATTTAGACCCCTTGTCTCTTTCACTGCCCTGGAGGGTTCCTGACCAAGCACCTGAGTTTTCATCATTTTCATTTAAATGGCTCTTTACAATGACTGATAAAGACAGGCTTCATTAACACACTTTGCCTGTACTTTGTGCTAATATTACACTCCAGTTTGTGGCTTCAGGTCATTCAAAACTAAAGTGTTCTTTAATTTCCCATTTTGCAAGTTCAAATGCTGCATATGGCGCTTCATGATCTGGTTCATGATAATGTCTTCTATTCTTCATACTGGCATAACCACTCAGATTTTATGCTTGAATAACAGCAAACTAGTAATTTCCCAGATGCAATGTGGTGTTTATCATCTCCAAGCCATTATTCATGCTTCCCTTATTCTTGGGATGCTTTTTCCCACATTCTGTCTACTTAACTCCTACTCATTCAATCTACCTCTCCTCAGACTTTCTAAATTTATCTTTCCTGACCTCCTCACTCTCTTTCTCAACGGGGCTAAAGGCCTCTCTTCACATTCTCTAAATATTCTGCACTACCTCTACCTATAAACCTCCCATCTTGCTTAAATTTCACTTACGTATATTACTTTCATTAGACAATCTCCTTGAAAACAAGACTAGGATATTCTTAATCACTGCGTTCCAATACATAGCCCAGTGCTCGACACACAGTAAATGATTAATACCTGTCTATATGAATTGGCCTACTTGGATAAAGGATAAGTGCAGATTCACACAAGCTTTCATGTGCACTTGGTATCCCAACAACTATTACTTGGGTAGCTGGGCACTTGTGTGATCTTGGGCAAGGTAGAAAGAAGGTTTATTGGATAAATAAATCAGGATAAAAAAACCACTTGTTTTTTAGAAATGAAGACTACACATACATAGGCAAGTCTATACGGGAGAGGAAAAATAGACTCAGGGAAAGCTTGCAATGAGATAAACTTCTTAATTATGCAATATCCTTTCTTTAGCATCTTACATAAAACAGAGACTCCCAGATTTTCAGTGCTCCAGATTGCCATGGCAGAAGCACCATCACTCCTGGGCCTTTGAGGAGTAGGACTGCAGGGGAGAATGGCCTGACACTAACAGGCAGGTTGCCAAGGGGCTGGGAGAAGCCACTGAAGCATTTTATTACTGACACTGAAGAAATGATTATAGATAGATCTTGAAGCAGGAGAACCTACCATACCGTGGCAATGAGATTCATTGGTTTCCAGAGAGTTGCATTTTGACTTTTAAAAGGAGATTTTAATAAATGATAGTCAAATGCACTGCAATGGATTAAAAAGAATAACCATTTTAAAAGGGGAAGGGTAGAAGCTGCTAGAGAGTGTATTCAATTCTATGCCTCTTAGCAACCAGACCAGATTTCACTCATAAAAGAAAGCTAGAGAGAGAGAGTAAAAAAAAAAAGCTTCTTTGGTTCTCTAGAGAATATAAAGGCATATTAGAGAAAAAGAACCACTTTGAGATTTTTAGATGAAAGGCACAGCATGGGTATAAAGTATTTTTTATAAAAAGAGAAGGACAAGAAAGAAGTGATGTCTAGACTGAATTGGTTATCTTGGGTATATATGAAAGCAATTGCCAAAGTGAAAATGAGAGAATATCATGTCAACTAGAATCATTAGAGCATTCAGAAGTTATTACTATTTTTTATCATAATGGATACAATATTTTTTCCTGAATCAAAGTAAAGGAAATGTAGGGAGAGAATATGTGGATGTGGTAACTTAAGAATATGTTCTCAAAAGGTTTTCACAGTGAAGTGAAATGAAAAGGTGCAAATGAAAATGTCACTAATGTGTTACAAAGTTAGATATTGTCTTCAGACAAACTTCCAGTGAAATTCTGCACAAGTACTTGGTTCTTCGTGATTTAGCTAGGTAGGGACACTTATGCATAGTTCTTTGATAATTTAAGGTCAGAGGGTCATAAACAAAACAGAAAACAAAACAAAAAAGAAAAAAAGAAAAAAAAACCTCTGCCCAACAACAAAAAAAAACATTTTTTAAAAGAGAAAGTCAATGGCAAGGATACAATTTCTGGTGATGTGGTTGGAAAAAATGTACTAAACTGGAAGTTTCATTTCCTCTGGATTAAATGAGGCCTTTGCGTGTATATGTAACAAAAGAGAACTAGGGGGTATGCAAAAAAAAAAAAAAATTCTATTCGTATGCCAAAACAAGGCATAGATTATCTGCAGGAAGATTTGAGTATGTTCTTGAGTGGTATACAAAAAGATTGATGTGTTTGAAAGAAAATAAATGCAAATCAGTCTTTTCTGGATAAACAAAGAATCTAAATTTGGAACTAGAATGTGAAAATTTAGCAGAGATTTGATGCATTGGCTTGAACAGACTGCGGTGCAGTTGTTATCTGCTGAGGTTATTTCCCTTGAAGCCAGACCCCATATGGGGTGGAATGAAGAAAGCCTCATATATCTCACTATCATTAGGCTAATGAGATTGGTCAAGGCCACATGCATTCTAATTCTTGGCAAAATTTAAGATAAATCTAGTAAACTGTTCTAATGGCTTTGTGCTGTTTTTGAAAAGGAGGAGCAAAAGAACTAAGAAATGAATAAAAACAAATCTTCAGGCACACAAAGTTCTATTTAAAAATACTGTTGCATTATCAAAATCATTCTAAGAAAGATTATTATTTATTAATAATAAAGAATTTTAAAGAATTTTATGGTCACAGGAAAAATTTAATCAGATATTTATGAAAATCCAATATGGAAATAAAAAAACATTATACAATATTTGTTTCTTAAGCATTCATTTTATACACAAAATTTTTCAGCTTTTCAAGTTAAAAGTTTTGGAAATTATAGTACATGGGTATTGAGAATAGGCTAGCTTGGTTCTGGAAAGTTTATTCTTGAACTGAGACCAACTTTTGGAATTTATAGCCAATTTATAATTGCTGAAAATGTTGAATT
Organism: Mormoops blainvillei; assembly: GCA_004026545.1. Lineage (NCBI taxonomy): Eukaryota > Metazoa > Chordata > Mammalia > Chiroptera > Mormoopidae > Mormoops > Mormoops blainvillei. The sequence continues at coordinate 39,672 of PVJD01006964.1, read as the reverse complement.
GGTGGAGCCATTATAAATGCTTTATGATCTAAGGCTTGCAATGACTTATGTGCAGTTGGGGGAGATAGCATTTTATTTAAAATCCTTGAATAGGTTTTCATAGCTAGTTAAAAACAGAAATGAATAAAATCATTTTAACTTTGGTGTGTTAAAATAATATTACAAGCTGTTATGTGGGCAATTCATTAAAATTACTGAAATTGTTCTTTATATTGGTATGTAATAACTACATGGGATTGTCTATTAAGTAGAGCCCACTAGTGAAAAATGTTCAGATTGCTGTCCAAAGGCTGAAGTTATGATACAGTGCAGAGCAACCCCCAGTAATAAATGGAAGTACCATCTGCAGTATATTACAAATGAGTCAATTTAAAGCCGTGTGTGGGACTCTCTAAACACAGCTGTAGCTACACAGGCAAAGTGAAGTGGAGAGTTTAGAAATTATCTAGTTACATTTATCAGCTTAGGCAGTCACTGCTGATAATTTAAATTCTACAAATCTTCTCTTCTCCGAGAATTAGGTATTCTTGGCCTGAATATCCTCTATAAGGGTTTTAAACTTTTATGCCTCTTTGCCTGATTTGAGTGTCCTGTGCTGAAATAGCCAAGATGGATGGGTTGATGAATATTTCCCTCCCCCACATCCCACCCCTAGGTCTTAGAAAAAAATATAATATTAACTGTGCCAGAACAACTCATGTTATAAGGTCTTCTGATGGTAGTTCAGTAGCATCACACTGACATAATATTATTATAATAGATTCAATTAGAGAGTGACATTATGCTGCTGGGTCCTGTGCTCATTAGGAGATTTCACACAGAAAGCAATTCCTACTAAGAAATTTTCTAAAATTATAAGAGTTGAGTTAAATTCAATCCAATACTGAATAAAAAGCCAATTGAAGGATTAAAATTATACAGTGTTTTGTAATTACGCACTATTCTCAAGATGTTTAATGCTACATTTTGTGCCTAGTATTGAACGTTGTTCCAAATGCAGTGCATCCCCATGTGTGCTCCCAGATTGGACCAAAGAAAAAGACAACAAATGAATATTTTGAAAAAAAAATAAGGCAAGCAGAACCAGACATTCTGGCGTAATATTTATAAAAATATTTTATAAACATAGGTAATAAAACCTGTTAACATTCTCAATAAGTTGTCTTTTACCAGCAATAGAGATATGCCAACTTATTAAAAATATTGAGCTAATTTTTATCTCGTAAATTTTCCAGTTCTCTTTCTGCCTGTGATATTAATGAGCCAAGGAAAGTCAAACTATTGAAGATTGTTATGCATAATTTGACTTCATTTTGTTGTTTGAAAGTACAAATACAGGGATTTTTTTTTCTGGCCTGCCATTATTAATAGAATTAGCACAGTTTCAACATTTTTACTTTCATTATTTTGATTTGCTGTTTTGTTAGTAGTATGTCCATGAAATTACCACTCGTAAGCCCTTAACAACTTTGAGCCACCCCGACGTTAAGTTGTTCACAAGCCCTGTGGTCAATGTCCACAGGGCCGTGGGTTATAGGATATTCCAGGCATTAGCTTGTTTTAATTCTATGCCATTCTTTTTCAATGTTCTTTTGTTAGAAGCAAGTTACACCTTATAACTCTTGTCAGAACATGAATTTGAAAACCATAATTCTTATTTTAATGTGCCTTTACAATATTTCAAATGGGTTTGATCAAGATGGATATTGCATTGTTCATAGTACAAATGTCCTCAGTCCCCTGGTCTGATGGGAACACTGTTACATAATGTAGGTTACAGGATGTTCTTTAGAGCACCTGAGGTACCTACAATACTGGAAAAGAGCTAGAGACTCATGGAGCTCTGAGACCTTATATCTGCCATTTGGGAAGCAGCCATCAGATGGCTGTGACAAAACTTGAAATTGACTTTACTTCCTTCTCTCCAGGGACTGGTGACTGGGAAGCAGAGACTTACTCATAACTTAATTTTATGTCTTTTAATTAATCTCTTTATTTAAAGTAAATATATTGAATTAGGAAAGTCTGTTTATGGTGACTAGGCAGAATTTTAGCTTGAAGCAAGATTTAAGATATAAAACATCTCACAGCTCATCCAATAGTATTATCTCTTAGTGTTTTTATCTATCCAGATTGTTCTTGATCCTGCTGTTCACCTCTTTACATGCAGGGCTATCTGTAGCTCCCTATCTTTGGGTCTTTTTCTCTGAACGCCTCAGCTCTGTCTACTTTGAGGCTTGTTGGAGGTGAGTGGGGTATCAGTCACTTTAGATACTAGTCTTCGATTTTTCTCACTTATATCCATAGTGTCAAGTCTCTCTGCTTCCCAAATGTAGCAGCTGGAACAGTGACTGGAGCATAAAATTTCTCTGTTCTTGATTCCTCGTGATCCCTCTGAACTAGAAAGCACTCTTCTCAAAGATGGTAGCCGTGTGACCAGCTTTCTTCTTGTAAGCTGATGGGATATCATCTCAACTCGCTGTCGAATCTCCCTTCCCAACATGAGAAGGGCTTCCGTGGCCTAGAGTTAGAAATATAGAGGAGGGCCCTGAAGTCTGCTAGGAATCTTCTACTATGTTAAAAGATTTTTATTATAGCTTTCTGGAATTTTTGTGGCATATTTTATTTAGTTGAGCATTCTAGTGATGAAAGGGAAGCATGGCACATACATTCTGGAGAAGATTCTTTACGGTTCTGTGCAGTATGACATCACTTTGGCTATGATTCTTTTTATCAAATTGCCAGGCATTCGTGTGTCTTGTGTGTGGACGATCAGTTCATGGAATTTTATAGACATCAATAAGTAACCTATGCATGTCCACATGAAGCCAAATAACTCACGTGAACTCTAATAATGATGATGTTACTATAACCATAAAGTGTTATTAAAACAAGGATAACAGCAAGTAAATGCTACAGTCACCTTAAGACATTCTTGTTGATGATCAGACAGCAAAGCTTCCCCCCCTAAAATTGTGGGAAGGTGGAATATACACAGTGTTCCCCAGTGTTGTGTGACAACTAAATTTCTTAACGAAGTTCTTAATTTCAGCCTTAGTAAGCTCTGGTAATGCACCAACAATTGTTTATGAGCCCCAAACTTAAGAAACATTTAATAAACAATGCAAAAAGGTATTAGGAGCCTTCAGTGATTTATAGAAAGAAATTTCCAGCTAATTATTCTTAAAGACTGAAGAAAGGTCTTGGAATTTTTATTCAGGCTGTGGCTCATCAAGCTGGCCCTGTATAAGCTGACAACAGTGTACATATTTGATAATTACTGTTTCAGTTAACCTCGCCCCCTCCCCCCCGCACGTTTTTTTGCAGAAGAAAAGATGGAAGTGGCTTATCAGGTTGTACTAAAGATATATATTTATAAATATAAATATCTGTAAATGGGGATTTCTCCCCATAATGGAACCATTTATTTCATTATAGGGCAATTCCGATTGCTTGAAAGTTGAATTTGATGTTAGGCTGAAATCTGTCTCATGATAACTTCTATTTAGTTTTTCATTTCCTGGGTAATGATAAAGTTTGTTTTGTTCAGCTATCACACTTGTCTGAGCATTTCAGGCCCATGATATAGCCACATCTACATTAATTTACAAAGTAATAGGAATGGAATTCTTTGGAGTCAAATCTTTCTTCTGCAGTTATCTGCGTTATAGAGATTGTCCAGAAGATTTTTGTCCAAAAAATGCTTCCTCCCTTTCAGTATGTGATTTACTTTGTGATGGAAATGACCCAGGAAACGATAGGGTTTATATTTATTTGCTTACCTAATAGGAAAGCAAGCAGACATAAACAGTTCATCTCTAACCCAAATCTCTGATAATTTTCCCAAGTATAAGTATTGAGAACTCCAGAATTCAGAAGTTTCAACTCCGTTAGTAGGCATTTTCAAGTTCTTGAATACCTAATAATTTCTAGATAATCTTGTATTGTGTGTAGAAATAACGCCTTTGCTTCCTACCATCAACATATAACTGAAAGCACAAACAATATTTTGAGGATGTAGTTATAATGGGGAATATGTTAAAATAGTGATCTGTAATCATTTTTGTTAAAAGCTGTCTAGAAGTCTTATCTGTCTGAAGCAGTCAACCAGTAGGCAGCGTCTCAGGAGGCAAACTAAAGTGCTGAATAAGACTTGTAAATAGAAAAAGGAAAAAATGCTATGTCATTGAGGTAGAGGTAAACTTGGATTTTTTCAAAGGTTATGGGAATTTCAGCTATTAGCAGGCTGAAGGTACAATCCTTTAAGAACTAATACACAGCAGTTTTTTTCTGTCTTTTACCCTAAAAGCTCACATCACATTCTATTTAGTTAGACAGCCATTGAACTCAAAAGAACTTTAGAGTTTCTTTCAAGTTTCTTTTTCTACCTTTCTCTTTTTGGGGTTGTAAATACATTGAATCTCACGGGCACCATTTGAATTATTCTATTAAATTCTACAAGACCTGAGTAATAGGTTTCTGAGACTTCCCCCATTATCAAGACCATGGTTAAATCTTAAGGGGAAAGCCACAGTCATAAAGAAAAGGAAATAAAGACTTATGAAGATAGATAATTTGGATGCAGCAATGTTGTTTAATCATTTGCTAGAATGTTGGTGACAGTGGCAACTAAGTAAAAGAAAATATTTTAAAAATCATCACAGTTTGGTGATCATCTTTGATTCTCCTGAATAGTTTTTTTTGGAAGCATTTGCCTGATTCTCTAATGATGGAAGGATAGGACACTTCTTTTAACAATTAAATAAAAATTGGTCCATCTAAATTTAGAAATAATTACAGCTGATCAGGTTGCCCGGTTGTTTCAATTAACTGGTGGAGTTATAAAAGGTGTGTTAACATTACCGCTTATTTATTAAAGACTGTTTGTTACTCTTTGAGAGAGAGCGAATCCAAGGAATATGGTGCTTAAGAGTAATGCTTCTTACTTACACCCATTGAAGGTCACTTTATCCAAGGGTAAAGCTTTTCTTTCTCCTTTTTATTTTTTATTGAAGTTGGACTGAAGCCTGCATAGACTTTCTTTTTCCTTTAAAGATACCGTTTTCTGCCTAATTGTGCCCAGCTTCATTTACACCCTGAAAAGGATTGTGTTTGAGCTCACAGACTCAGGAGACTCTTTTACTCAATAGCTAAACTCCAGCCATGGCCCTCTGGGATATTTGAGTAAATGTAAGTGAAAGCGCCCTGTGTTTGTCTCTGTTTTCCCTTTAAACAAAAGTTTAACTCAGGACACTATGGGAATATTTAAAGAAATTTATCTGTAGAACTGTCTTCCAGATAAGATCCAAAAAATACTTTTTGGCCTGCAAAAGTGTTCATCAGTCAGCAGAATTTCCAATAGCACCTCTGATGTTTTCGAGCCACCTTCTCCCATATTAATAGGTAAAGGAACAACATCTGCCTACAGAAGATAATGGCATTTCTTTAAAATTTTCCATAAAAACCTAACAGCAATGGATTAAAATGGAAAGGGCAAATCAAGGATAGAAAATTGATTTTACTTCCATTGGAATGCCAATTCCAATCAATTAGTGACTGTGGCCATCAAGCACAGGCTAAGGCAGACAATGAGAACGTATTTGCATTCAGCGGGCAAGCATGCTGGGATTGACCTTTGATGTCTGCTGCTTCCAGAAGAACAAGCCCCTTATTTGAGCATGTGTTCAAATGTTGATGTATTCCACCTCTGGCTTCAATCCTCAACATTAAGTTTGTATAGGCCTTCAATTATAGTTACCTGTTTGGTTTTCTGGTCTAACTCATTAATTTTCTCTTAGTCTGGACTGCTTAGGCCCAAGCAGATTCAATTCTTCAGACGAAGACCACTCAGCCCCTATAATAAATGAAATGTTAGAAACAAGTGAAAGTTTAGTACCGGGCCAGCTTTGCTCAGTTGGCCCTCAAATTCCAGAACTAGGGTTAGGGCTTTGATTCTATGACCATAACCTTTCTTTGCGTTACAGTTCGAACTGAACTACGTGGCTTGCTTTCCCTGGGAACCCTGCGTATGGCATTCCAATGCTTTCGTGCACTACTTTGGTCTACCTCTTTGTCCACGGAGTAGAGATCACAGATGTGTGGTCAGACTTTACACACAAACCAAGGAATTTCGAAGACCCCTGCCTTTTGTGCAAGCCCTTAAAACCATCCCCCCTCACCTCACGCTCCTTGTCTTGCCTACTGCTGGGACTAACTCATTTCCTGGTCTGGCCAGTGAGACTGGACTGTCCCTGGTTAGCCTGCCTCCACCGCAGACTAATTTGCTGCTCTAACAGCTCCTTTTTGTTTAGAGGTTATGAATGTCATCTTTTAGCCTTTATTAATTTGTGGAATGAACTCATGATGCTTCCCCTGCTCTTTCAGCTTAATTGAATTTGTTGCTAACATCGAGATTGGTATTTCTATTGGGTATGTAGTTGAAGACAGAAAATAAATAAGTTATCCAACTGGGTAAATATATTAATAGGAGGAACTCGAGTGACATGATATAAAGCAAATCAAAGGAATTTATTTTAAATGTGGTATTGGGCTTAAAAAATGCATTGAACAGCTTATCCCGTACCTGAAATAGAAATTCAATTCTAGACTATCAAATTAAATAAGACAAACCTCTAAAACATGAAAAGCCTGCTGAAGAAAATTGGAGAATTGACTATAAAAATGGATAAGGTGCAGTGGCCATTACTTTGAAAAGAAAATACTCCAACTTGCAGCGACAAAGATGAAGAACCTGGAGAGGAGAATGCTGATCTGGTGAAGCAGATGGCCCAAACACACACTAGCTAGGAAAACAAAGCAGACAATCTGGGAGGAGAGCCAACATCTACAATGGACTAATAAAAGTGAACAAACACCTCGGTAACCATGTCAGACAGCTAGGAACCCAAACTGGCACTCCTAAGCTCATTGTCTTGAGCATATCAGGAAAAGCAGGAGGACCACCCATCTGTAGATGCTCACATTCACTATGGACCAGCAGTCACTGAGGTGAATGAGAGCCATCCCAGTGCCAGGAAGTCTCTCCAGATTTGCATATTAGGTATGGCTGGTGTTATTTTTCTTTCAAATATATCAGCAAACCATGAAATTATGTAAAATATTATATTAAGAAGTTGTAATCTACGGTAGAAACCTTGAAAGAAGAAGAATGGGGGGAAATCAGTGAATGGCTGATTTAGGGATTGATTACTGTCTCATATCTTTCATAAATAGTTATGTTTTTGGATAGATAACAAGCATGTTGAGAGGTTTTTAAGAGGAGAGAGGAGTGCTCATTAAAACCTCCCTGGCTCTGTCTGTACTGCTGCACGTATTAATTCAGTAGATGATTTGTTTTTAAAATATTTTAATAGTATGATTTTAACAATAGGTTCTATAGTCAATTCTATGCAATAAAAATTCATGATATAACCAGTCTTGACTGCATTATTCTTTACCTTTGCAAATGATTTATTGCTCATATTTTACAATTATAATTTAGGGGTTGGAATCTTCAAAGACAGTCAGTTCTGGGCAAAGATTACCTGCTAACCTGCTGTGTGACTTTGGACAAATTACTTAATCTCTCTAACCCTCATCTCCAAACTGGATAATAACATGAGGGCAATTAAACCTCATAAACATATTAAAAGTAGAAAATGAAATGTATATAAAGTGCTTAGTATAGTTTCTGGCATGCAGCAAGCAGTCAGTAATAACTGATAGCTATTATCGCTTCTTTTTCTGTGAGGGCTACATATACATAAAAATAATCACATAATTGTTAAAGTATTTCATATAAATTAAAAATGAAACTCTAGTAATTAATTAATGATGTCACGAATATTCTGACTTTCCTAATATCACACAATCAAACTTTAGATCTTGTTTAATTTGAAAAGGGAATAGTTTGATAGCTGCAACTACATGGGAAAATGGAGATATGAGGAATAATCTGGTGAATAAGACTCTATGCAGTCGAATTGACTTTTACACTTGGACTCAGACACTATGACAAAGGATGTGAGCTTTTTTTTTTTTTTGATAGACATTGCTAAGCTGTCCTCCAAAAGATTATACCAGTTTGCATTACTACCAGCAGTGAAAAAAATATGCTTTTTTAACTTAAAAAAATTTTTTGTTTTGAAAATTGGGTAGCTAAAAACATTATCTCATCATTCTTTTCATGGACATTTTTCTGATTATTAGGTTGAGCATCTTTATTATATGTTATTGGCTATTTATATAGGTTCTGTGAATTGTTCGATCTTATGCTTTTACCATTTTTCTATTCAGTTATTTGTGTATTTCTCACTGATTTATAGGAACTCTTTTTACATAACTATTGATTCGAAATGTATAAAGCAAATCCTTATTTTCAATGTTATTAACCTTTTAAGTTTTGATTATGTTTTATTCTTGTCTGTAGAAATTATTCCTGTTTATGTCAGGGTAACTTTTCCTTTGAGACCTCTGAGTTTTATGTCTGATTTAGGAAGATCTTTTTAACTACAAATAAAGAAAAATTTTAATTTAAATACTTTTAAAGTTAAAAAAAGTCTAGATTTTAGCCTGAAATTTATTTTTAATATTGTAAAACAGAAATATAAATTAATAATTCAACTTAATATTTTCCCTGTAAAAAATATCCACTGTTCATCATGTAATTTTCGAGTGACCCATTTTCTACCACTGAATTGAATATTACATTTATTAATCTACTTGTATATTTCTATGCACTGTATAAATAACATAATCTTTTAATAAATATGACTTTATTATATATTTTAACACAGTATGAGAAGAGCTATTTTACATGATAATCTCATATAATTCTTAATCTTTTAGATTAAATTCAGTATCTGCTTATAAAATTCTATTTAAAAACCTATTTAGATTAGATTGAGCTTTCTGTTAATTAAAAAATTAATTTCAGAAGCTTTGAAATTTTAATTCTGTGAAGTCTTCCATATAAAAACAAAGGTTTTTTTGGGGGGGCAGTTTGGCCTTTAACTATCTTCAGTTAAGTTTTTAAAAATTTTCTTGATGTGGATCTTTAACACTAATTACATCTATTCCCAGACATATTATAATTTTATTATTTATAATTATAGGATCATTCTTATTATGTTTCTTTTTATTTTAAGCTGCTGTACCAACTAATCTATATAAATATTTGATAATTATTTTAAAAGCAGTACAGGTGAAGAATTTTACCATCAATAATAACAACGAGATGTCCTTGGATCTAGAGCACCGATGTGTAGGAGCCCATTTGTGTGGGTCTCTTCCCAACTCCGTGTTCAATGACAACACATTGGTAGCTCTGAATAGACCCTGGTGGGATCATTTCCACTGCACAAATTGGCTTATACCACAAATCCGGGTTTTGTATTTTTTTCAGAGACTAAATTTTAAACATATACCCAGAGGCGGATTAAGGTCGGTTGAGGCCCCGGGTGCAGACGAAAATACTGGGCCCCTTAAAAAAAAAAGAGAGAGAGGTAGAAAAAATAAAAATACATGCCTTCAGAAGTGGGGGCTCAGGGTGCGCGCCTGCCATTAAATCACCTCTGAATATACCAACCTACCACCAGGTCAGCACTGCTTCACTCCAATTCACACCTCCAGAAAAAACAATTTTCAACATTTTTAGTAGTTTCTTTGACCCTCTGTATCTGTTGCTAAATATCATACTTTACTGGTAAGGGTTTTTTTTTTTTTTTTTCATTTTTAAGACATTGTTTATGGTATTTACTTGCAACCCTGGGTTATGAGAATATCCCTTTCTTACATCATCACTCTTCTCCCCACCTTATTATAGTTACATCACCGTTTAAGTTAATTCATTATTCAGGCACATTATCATAACTATGCTAATAGTTTTCACACAAGCTATATTATATACTACAATTTTGTTTCCATTCTTATACAGGCCTTCCATCCATGCTGGAGTTAATAATTGTCATTTTTTTTCTCTCCCTTGTGTTTTATGAGTCTTCTACCTTCACAACCAAATACATGAAACTTCTTTCAATTAAGTCAAACATATTTGGTAGTAAATATCGGTTTTATTTCTTTCCCTTTGGAGACATTCCTTCTGGAGCTTTCCATCTTCCTGCTCTACTTTGCTCTCTAGGTCTACAGTGCAGACTTGCCTTCACCATTTCCCTGGGAGTTCTTTTTCTTCTGTCTACTGGTATTTCCGCCCCACCCCCACCCTTTGGGCTATTCCTTTATATTGAAGCACTCCCAATTAGCTTCCTTAAAAAAGTGGGTAGGAGGTACGTTTTATTTTTCTGGAGGACTTTGCATGATTGAACATATCTTATTCTTGCCCCGTATTTGGTTGGTAATTGAACTGAAGATAGCATTCAATTTGGAAATTATTTTTCTCTCAGAACTTTAAACGCATTGCTATTCTTATAACTTGCAATGCTGCTGTTAAAGTCTGAAGCCATTCCCATTTCACATCATTTGTAGGTGGCCCCTTTCATTCTTTCTGGATGCTTTTAAAATTGTTCTGTCTCTCTCTCTCTTTTATTTATTCTGGGTATTCTTAAATTAAAATGATATGCCTTATGTGGCATTTTATCTTTCATTTAGTAGGCTTTTTGAAAGTGGGAGTACATGACTGATTCCCTCGGGGATTTATTAATATTTTAAAATACATAGAAAAGCTTTTTAAAAATATTATGTTTTAGTTGACCACTTAATAGAATTCTTTTATTCTAAAGTTTTCTGTTGATTTTCTTGAGTATTTTAAACATACAATATTATCATCAAAAAATGACTTTTTTCCTCTTATATTTCTATATTCTTTAATTTTTTTCTTATCTTATTTCATTGACTAGGATACTTAGACATCTCAATGAAGAATAGTAACTGTAGTAGCAGATAGCTTTTCCTTTTTATGACTTTAATAGGAATGTTTCTAATATATTGCTATTGATATCTGGGGCATATACATTTCAACTTAAGAAAGCTGCCTTTTCTTACTTGCTTAATATGATCCATACTAGAGAATGTTTTAAATTTTTGCTATTTTTGCATTAATTTTTAACATGTATGTTATATAATTTTGTAATTTGGAAAATTCATATGAGTCTATGAAGAATAGCTTTTTTTTTAAAGAAACTGCTGGATTATTGCTAATGTACTTTTTAGGAATTTTTATATAAATATTCACAAAATATAGGTTTGGAGATTACTTTTTTCATGCTTTTCTCCTTTCATTTTCTAATCTGGTTAACATAGTCTTTAGAATTCTTCTGGCTAGCATTTTGTTGTTAATTTGAGAATTTGGCTAGTTTTTAAAATATCACTCATATGAATGCATTGAGATTTTTAAATTAGCCTAATACATGGTGAGATTTTATAATTATTGTAAAGTACAATTGAAAGCATGTGTAATTTCTGCCATATACAAAATTTTTTTGTATATATATTTATTGTAAACTTGTTAATTTTATTAAAATCACTAAAATTTTACTTTTGGGTACTTATTATTTTTACATAGAGGCATATTAATATACCCCACTGTGGTTATAATTTTTAACAATTCTTACATATCTAAGAGCTTTAACCTTAAATGCTATGTTATTTGATCTACAAAATTTAAAACTCTGTATAGATTATGTCTTTTATCAATATAAATGCATATTGTTTTATTTAATGCTTTTGGTCTTGTACTGGTATTATATTTTATCTGAGCATAATAGTGTGTGTTCATAGAAGCTTTCTTTGAGGTTTACGGGCAACAGAGATCTTAGGGTAGGGAAGTTTGGTGTGTTTCACTTCTGAGACTCAATTACTACACAGTTATCTTCTAATCCTTTGTGGACGTTGGTTTGATTTTCTCCCTGGCCCAGTTGTCTAGGATAAGAGCTATCTCAATGAAGATTCTCCTTTGTTTAGAAAGTAATTCTTAAGATTTTGCCCTGGGTTGCTTCTTGTTGCTTTGTTTTTTGTCTTGGAGAAGGAGGACCAATGTTGGCACAGTTGCTGCTGTTTCATTGATGGTCTGTTAATTAATTGTCCTGACTATTGTCCTGTTCTTTGAATTTGCTGACTCTGAGCTTGAAGTGTCTCTGGAGCTCCTTTGGGAAGGAAAATTCTTACCTTGCAATAGCCTTCAAGCAGGTCATTTGGGTCGAAGTTTTTGTGGCTCCTGTTAGTTTGATCCATCTTTATTTTGTCTTCTAGAAATCCTTCTATAGTTCTGATTTGTCTATGGCATCCTTTCAATCTTGATAACTACAGTTACTGTTGAATTATTTTCTTAGGATCTATTTTTTTCTGCTTTATTGGGATTTATAAGAATATCTGTGCTCAATCTGCTGTCTTGAATTGATCTTGTCACATTCCTTGAAATATTAGGATTTAAAAATTGAATATAAATTATATAAAATATCTAAATATAAGAAATAACATGATAATTACCACCCAGTTTAAGACTTAGGAGATTATAATGACCACTGGATGTTGCTGTGTATTACTACCCAATACACTTCAATCCCTCCCTCCAAGTGATAACTTCTATCTTAAATTTTGTGCAAATTGTTTCTTGCTTTTAGTAATGACTTTACTCTATGTTTATAACTCTAAACACTATATCTAGTTTTGCACACTTTTGTACTTTACATAAATAGAATGTCATCTTTATATCTTAGGGTTTTGGCTTTACAAATTGTTTGTGAGATTCATCCCTGTTGATAAATGCAATTCTAATTTATTTGTCATTTTTGCAGCTGTATTCTATTGAATATAATGTTCATAAATTTATTAAGATCAAGAAAGTCTCTTCTACGTCATGTCTGAGTTGTTTTTTAAATCTTGAATGTCAATTTTTAATTTTTTTTCCATTTTTTTTACTATTGTTCAAGTACAGTTGTCTCCATTTTCTTGTCACCATTTTCCCCAGCCCCACCTACCCCCACCTCCCACCTTCAGTCCTTACCCCCTTTGGCTTTGTCCATGAGCCCATTATACATGTTCATTGATGACCCTTGCCTGCCTTTCCCTCCTTGTCCCCCTCCTTCCTCCCTTCTGGTTACTGCCAGTCGGTCCTTTATTTCAATGTCTTCGGTAATATTTTACTTGCTTGTTTGTTTTGTTGATTAGGTTCCACTTGTAGGTGAGATCATAAGGTATTTGTCTTTCACTGCCTGGCTTATTTCACTTAGCATAATGCTCTCCAGCTCCATCCATTCTCTACTATATCATGTCTGAGCTGCTTTTTTAAAATCTTGAATGTCAATTTAATTTTCTTGTATGTTTTTCCTAATCCATTAATATGATTATATTATTTTTCTTTTTAGATGTATTAATTAATATAATGAAATGTATTAATAAACTTTAAAATGGTAAATCAATCTTCATATCTGGAATAAGCCCAACTTGGTTATTATTGTGTGTGTATTTTGGTTTGGGTATTTCTGTCTATACTCATGAGTTGATTTGAAATACTTTTGTCTCATTTTAATATGTCTAAATAATTGGGTGAGTGTTTCCTATTTTTAGTCTCTAGTGACATTTTATGTAATATTAGAATCATGTGTTCATCAACCTTAGTAAAATTTTCATTAGGCATGGTGTTTTTCTTATGTGGATATTTTTAGCCATTGATTACACTTTCTTAAATATTCAGGTCTCTTTTTCTTTTAGCATCACTTTTGGTAAGTTTCATTTCTTTTTAAGTACTTTGGACATTTCAATTCATTTATCCTTGGCCTAGTAGTTACTTATATCTGTGTTTAAAATTTCTAATTTTGGGGTTTTTGAAGTCATCTTCTTATTAAATAAATATCTTAATTTCATTTTGGTCAAAATAAGTACATAGCCTATATGAAACTCTTGAAACTTACTTTATACCTTTTCATTATAAATTTACATACATTCCTCATATGCACTTCAGAAGAATATTTATTTTTTTATTTTGGGGAGCAGAATTTTCTATATATTTATTTATTGGATCAAGTGTGTTAATTGCCTTGGAAACATGTGAACCTCACTGATTTTTCTTTTGTTTAATTAATCTATCAATTACTGAGAGAGGATACCACTTAAAAACCAATACTCTGACAGATTTGTCAATTTCTTATATTTTGATTAATTTTTGCTTTATATATAATTGAAACTATATTGATAAGTACATACGAGCATCAAATCTGTATGCCCTTGTCTTAGACTGAAATATTACTATAAGGAAACTTGTTACCATTATACTTTATTTTTGCCTTACAATCTGTCTTTTGTGATATATAATATTTATAGCCCTTTGCTTTTGATGGTATGTAGTTGATCTGTATTGTGCCCTTTTCCTTTCAACCTTTATTTGCATCTCTTTAAAACAACCAAAAGATAGATTAAAAGAAAAATTAAAATTGTCTGCATATCTTTGTCTTTTAGCTGGAAAGTTTGGTCTGCTTATGTTCATTGTGATTTCCAATATACTTAAATTTATTTTTGTTATCTTTTTTGTGCTTTCTATTTGTCATGTGATTTTTACATTAAAAAGTACTATTTTTAGTATTTGATGTTTTTTCTTATTCTATCTTTCCACTTTATTTTAGAATTTACACTCAACCCACCTATTTCACAGAGACAAAACCTACTGTGCCTCTCTATAACCAGACCAGGGGAACTGTTTCCCTACCATATCCCTTTAGAGGGTGGATTTTAAAACATTTACTTTTTCACTGATTGTGTAGCCCTTTAGGGAGAGGCCCTTTTTTCAGTTTTACGTGTCTAGGTTCCAATTCTATTGCAAGTGGTCCAAGGCTTTTTTTCTTGTCCTCATTGGCTATTATTAGAAGAAATTAGATTTATTTAGTTAGCAGGCACTCTTATAATAACCTAAGCTTTAATTTACTGCTTACAATTTTCTCCTTTACTCCTACTTTATTATTATGAGTAATTTCCTTACCTTTTTTTCAGAATCAGCTGTATATTTTAAAAGACAATTTTTAAAAGTACAACATTTTTGGTATTTGGTAGTGGGAATGTTTAGGGAATACCTAGAAGCTCAAAATGTTCTTTTACTCTGTCCCTTTTCCATGCTATTCCCTGGCCAGGTAAATAAGGCTTACATCAAAAAGGAGCTGAGACACCCTGATGTGTAGTGAGGGACCAGACACTGGACAATAATACTTGGTGAAATGCATCTACCTGGGGATCTGTATTTATCACTCAAGAGCTATGTTGCTGGTATTTTAAAACTGCTATGCACATAGGATACAGGAAACAATTGTTACTTAAATTTCTTTTGATTTAAAGAAGAACAAGATACAGTCATTGAGCGATACTGAAAAAATTTTATCCAGGGCCTTTTGTTCTTCATTTGAGATTAAAATGAATTAGAAATTTCCAAACCTGCTTTCATTTTTTGCTTCCTAATAAATTATTAACTAAAAATATGATAAATTAAAAGATTGCTTAAAGGAATATTAAGGCTTACTAGGTGATTTTCATCTACATAAAAGAACATACTCAATTAAGGAAGACTCAATCACGTGTACTTTTTATAAATTTTTTTTAATCCTCACCCAAGGATATGTTTATTGATTTGTAAGAGAGGGGGGATGGAGAGAGAGAAAGAGATAGAGATAGAGATAGAGATAGATAGATAGATAGATAGATAGATAGATAGATAGATAGAAAATATCAACTGGCTGCCTCCCATTTGCACCCCAACCATGTTTGAATCCGCAGTCCAGGTATGTGCCCTGACTGGGAATTGAACCCACAACCTTTTGGTGTATGGGATGATGCTCCAACAAACTGAACCACCTGGCCAGGGCTGCATATTTTTAAAAATAAAATTAAAAATAATGTCTTGTGGTATAAAGACTCAGTCTGTTTGAGTAAAAATGAATCAGGAAGATAGGCAGTCTGAGTTTAAGTATTTTCTTGGTCCTTGATGCAACTTGCTACTTTCTTTGTTTCTGGTTTGTCTTCTACCAATGCCTGACTAACCTAACTCTAAGAGGTGTGAGAATATTGTGGGGTTCTTGAAGCCCTCTTCTTATTAAGTTTAACTTTCAAACTACTTACCTGTCTATACTTTATAATATAATATGCTCCCTTTGAGATTCAATAAATATTTCTAGTTGCTACATGACAATGTTCTCTCTCAGCCATCAGTTCGGTTTTGACAACACACCTGCCATTATTCATCAGTGTATAGGCAATGATTAGATAAAGGGAAATGAAAATGCTGTTGCCACAAAGGTGGAAGCTGTTAAGACGAACTGAAGCAGCAAATATTTAGCCTTAATCAGATATTCATTGTGCTGATTATGAGTTCAATTGTGAAGAAAATGAACAAAATTAAACGGCATGGATGAAATGTTGGAAACATATCATTGAAGATTTATCCGAAAGAACAGATTTAATTTGGGACAGTATAATTTTAAGTTGTCAAATAGATTTCTCCTGTACCTGCAAGCTTTTTGGATGACTGACTTTAGAACATTTAACTTTGGTCCATTTCAAGTTGATATTTTGTCTTTAACACATATTGTGATACTTGAAAGAAAATGTTTCAAAATATTTTCAAACCAGTGTTAACATGCTAGAACTATTTTTCAATACTTTTTTTGCAAATGTTATGATGGGTAATTCATGGTTAAAATACTTATCTAGTCTTCTCATCTTCTTCTTTTATGTAGTCTATGTATTATTGGAATGAATGTAAGTTTCTTCTGAAGACTCACTTCTACTCAACTGTATTATTTTCTGGTACACCGAACAATATAGGGTCATTTATCCTTGCACCTTCCACTCTATTCCCTTTGCTCTCTCTCTCTCCCCACCCCTTCTCAGAGGATTTTTAATTTTTTTAATCACCAATTTATAAAGGACTTTTTTACTTTCTAGAGCTCCTAGCTTCAGTATCAACTTTTAATTGACCAAATCAACCTTCCATGTAAGCACACATTTGGCCAAGCTTTCTCTAAAAATGGTCTTAAAATTCCACAAGCAATAAATTGTTATTATAAGACATAACAAAAATGTATAAAAATCCCCTCTATCTTCACTATCCAGAAATAACCAATGTTACACTTTTGTATATACTCCTCAAAGTATTTCTGTGTAAGTATAAATGTTATTTTATATATCTTATATAGAGAAATAAATGGAATCATGTTTGGCTTATGGTTTTATAGCTCTTTTTATTCATTCAACATAGAGAGCAACCTACCTCATGGGTGTTTTAGCATATCAGTGAATATATCTCTAAAACTTATTTTACATCTGCCAAATTTAGTTTCATGGATATGTCAAGGCTTATTCAGCTTCCTCAATTATTAGAAATTTGGGAGATTTCTAAAAACATTAATTTATTAAATGCATATTTGGGCATCTATTCTAGGCACTGGGGTTTGGGAGTAAACAAGACAAGTAAGTTTCTGCCCATATGAAACTTATTTTTGGAGAGTAGCATTCAAATGATCTCTCTTTTTTGGGAGTAAATTATTCTCCCTCAAGATCACATAGGTACCTTAGTTTGTTTTCTACAGATGATTCTTTTCATACAAATTAAGGGAAAAATGCCTTAGGTGTACTTCTGCATCCCTCTACGCTTAACTATACAAGTAACTGTTAGGTTTCTATGCTTTTGTTTGGACACTTTGATGGTAATGAGAAATTCATGTTCTTGTAGCAATCTAAAAACAGAGCTGGAATTATTAGTATTTATTGACTCTGGGGTCATCTTTTAATGTCACTCATTATAAATAAATGCTCCTAGTGGAACACATTTTAGTGTATATGAATTAGAGTATAATTTTATCCTACTCTTATAGGCTGTATACATTTTAGTAGTTGCTTTGGTGGAAGAATTTTTAAAAGGCACCTTGTACTCTAACACTGCTCTGTGTGACATTGGTCTATATCCTCAACCATAAAACAAAGAGTTTGACTAGATGATTGCTACAGCGCTTGGACAGAGAAGCATTGCACAATCATAAAATAGTTTTTATGACTTTGGATTAAATGACTTCGAACCCTTTTGGTATACACAGAACCATACAATCTCTCAGCTTCTGGGTCTGATTTCCCTTAAACACGTTATGCTGTTTTTCTCAACTACAGGAATGGCAGGATTTCAATTAAATACAGTCTATACTAAAAACATATAACTGATTTATCTCTTCTCATCTGGGGACATTTGCCCTCTCAAATGTAGAAGAACAAGTCATCTACCTCCTCAGAGAATTTTCTTAACTGTTAAGTTATCCCCTTGCTGATTGAATTTCTCAGGGGATTTTTCATTTTTTTCATTGTCTTTTTTCCCATTGCCTTTTAGCCCCCATATACTCCCTCCCCACCCACAATCACTACATTGGTGTCCATGTCCCTGAGTCCTTTTACCTTTTAGCTTGACCACTCTACCCCCTAAATTCCCCCCACCCCCAGCTGTCATCCTGGTCTCTATCTATGAATCCGTCTCTATTTTGCTTGTTAGTTCAGTTTGTTCATTAGATTCTACATATGAGTGAAATCATGTGGCATTTGTCTTTCTCTGACTGGCTTACTTTACTTAGGCGTAATATTCTCCAGACCCATCCATACCTTCGCAAAGGGTAAAACCTTTTTTCTTTTTTACAACCAGGTAGTATTCCATTGTGGAAATGTCCCATAGTTGTTTTATCCACTCATTGACTGATGGACACTTGGGCTACTTCCATATCTTGGTGACTGTAAAATAACATTACAATAGACATAGGGGTGCTTATGTTCTTTCGAATTAGTGTTTTGGGTTTCTTCAAATAAATTCCCAGAAGAGGGATCACTGGGTCAAAAGGCAGATCTATTTTTAATTTTTTGAGGTATCTTCATACTGCTTGCCACAGTGGCTGTACCAAGCTACATTCCCACAAGCAACGCAAAAGGGTTCCCCTTTATGTACCGTTAGACTTTATTCATTTTCTTGTTTTCATCTCTAATAGCACACAGGTGAATATCTCCCTTTCTATATACTTTGGCATGGCCAGGCTCAACTATTATTATTAGGAAAGTGTAGATTAAAAGAGGTAATACTGCCATGGCTGGTGTGGCTCAGTGGTTGGAGCATCATCCCATAGCCAGAAGGTTGTGGGTTTGATCCCCAGTCAGGACACATGCCTAGGCTGTGGGTTCATCCCTGGTCTTGATGTGGGTGTGGGTGACCCCCATTCTGGATGCATACAGTCTCTGGTCCTGTGTGGATCCCCAGTCTGGGTCCGTAGAGAGGCAACCAATTGATGCTTCTCTCACAGAGATGTTTCTCTCTCTCTCTTCCTCTCTATCCCTCTTTTAAAAAGCAAGTGAAAATATCCTCAGGTGAGGATAAAAAAGCGGTAATATTAACACAATGGTTAGTTAACCTTGTTTGGATTCAATGTGTGAAAGTTTAGAGAGAGAGAATTATTGGGCTTTCATTGTAGTTTTGCTTTATTCATCTCTCGATATACAAATATATTCCATCAGAGGATGGAATACCAGTAGGACTACAGAAATCAAAGATCTCTTTGGCTTTTAACTCTTGGCAAACTCTTCACATTACTTTTGGATATTCTCAATTTCTTCTGCCATTTCTCTGGGGAGAATTCAGAATTAGCGTTCAAGATAATTTTTCTTCTTGACAAAAACAAACTCTTAGATTTTTTTCAAGTGGGTCACTTACTGCAGATTTCATAAAGGCAGATTCCAATTACTATTTACTTTTTCAAACTGACATTCAGAAAGAATTTTTAGTTGGAGTTAAAGGCAAAGAGAGGAGGGACAAGCGTTTATTAAAGCACAACTGATCTAAAAATGATCTGATTTGTAAAAGCCTGCTATGTGAATATGACTTTTTTTTATTACTAATCTGAATTTATACCATTAAAACCATTTTCTACTGAAGGAACATATAATACAAATTTATTAACATGTAGGGTCACACAGAGGGATTCAGGTACAAAGGGAATACGCACTCTTTTGAAAATTGGCCCATCCCCAGCTTTGATAGAAGAATTTAGCCTATCAAACATCCCATGAGATGTGGCAATACCCACAGCGAGAGGGCTGTAAGTTTCAGGTATCATTTAAAATCAGCAGTCTAGCAGCATGAGACGTCAAAGATAACGCCAATATCATGACCTTCAGAAATTAAGTTTCTTGGCCTCAATAATAATGAAACCATCAGGAAAGCAGTAGTATTTTGCAGGAGAAAACAAACTCAGTAAAATGCTACAATTCAAAATTAATTTCACTCGACAAGTGTTTTCAGACAACTATTTTGCAACTTTAGAAATACAGTATTTCCAATAGATACATTCATATGTACTTTTCACATAAATTTTGAATCAGTAGTTCTAATACTTAAAGGTTCATAATTATCTAAGTGCCTAAATTATGCATTCCTAATGCTATGTTTTATTCATCTTTTTACCCTTCGTACTCACCATAGTGTCTAACTTATACTAAGTGCTCAATAAATGTTTGATTAATGAACAATTTTCTATTTCGTGTATTATGAGTGTGAAGTATTTAAGAAATTCTTCCTTGAGTGCCAATTTGTTTATTATAGCGGAACACACTGTAGCCTCGGTCAGAATAAGCCTGATAGGCTGTGAAGCACACAGCATCAGTGAAACTTCGCTTTATCCTCATTGCTGTTTATGAACTGGTTTTGAGATTTTGAAAAATCATGTAGGTTAAATGTGTCCTCATTCAGATTTTTTTAAAGTGAGACCCTTTATCACCCTTGTCATTGATTTGCGGAGTATGTAATCAAGTAAGATTAAAAGAGTCATTTGACATCCACCCTGGCCCTACACTACCACTTATTTATAAAAAATTTATTGATACCCAGCTCTCTGAAAAATCTATTATTTTATAATATTAGGTATGGTTCTGCTCTCCAGGTGCTTACATTCTAGTAGTGCTTACACACAAATTATCACCAACTTAGGTTACATGTTAGAAAATAAAGTAATAATAGAATAAAATATCTATATAACAGTATGGGACAGAATTCTTTAAATGGCATTAGAATATTTTAGAGGAAGGTAGATTAGTTGTGAACAGTTTAAAAGAAATGATGAATTACATGGGTAAGAATTGCTACAAATCCTTAATATTTGAATGCTGTGGCTCATAGAAGGATGATAAAGGAAAAGTTAGCATGAGAATAAATTTTTTATGTGTGGCTGAAATAGAAAAGTTTGAATTGGATCAACTGTCAAATGGGATTCTTTTATGGCTCGGAGCCAAATGACAGGTGGCTTTGTGTGGCTGTGGGTTTGAGCCCTGCCCGAAGTGCTGTAGGAGAACTCTGGCAGTTCTGAAGGCTAATTAACATAGTTAAAAAGGAAGACTACCTGAGTGCTGCTGACAAGAACAAAGCAGAGATAAAATGGAATTTAAACAGGTTTATTAACCCAGGAAACTTTACTATCTAGAAAAACTTCTGATGTGCCCACTACTAGGAATTATTGCTTCTTAGACCCTTTTTTAAGTGAAGGAAATAGCCTTTAGAAGTGGATTAATATAATTTAGTAATAAATGCACTGATTTATTTGTTCCATCCACTCAAAAATGATTGTTTATCGCGAAGCTGCCTGAGGATGCACAGTCACTCAGATAGCCTCAGTCCTGAGGAAATTCAGGGCGCTGTGCATCCTCAGGCAGCTCATCCTGAGCTAGTGACAGACACGTCAGGACATTCCACAGCCCGGAGAGAAGCGCTGGGCTGGGACTGGGGCAGGGGCTTTTGGAAACATATAGAAGTGGCATAGCCCGGTTTGGAAACAATACCAATGTGATTTTCTTCCTCTTGTGGTAGTACTTTAAATTAATTTAAATTGATGATAATATAAGAATGTTAATGGAAGAACATATTGGAAATGTTTAGTGTGCCTCACCTCATTTTCATTCTCAAAACTACCCTACCAGATAGGCACTATGTTGTTTTGCTGTGGTTACTATTTTATAGATAAGGAAAGCGAGAGTTAAAAATGTTGGGTAACTAACTGTCTGATGGTCACAAAACTAGTCAGGAAGAGAGATGGGCACAAATTAAACCTATGCTTTAATTTTCATAAGCACGTGTGTAGAATTTTTGAAAGGAGACCATTAAGCAGAAACATAGTGTGTGTAACGAACAAAACTACACAGTGTTATGAATAAGCCCTCCCACATTCGAGTCACTATATATTTTTTAAATTACAAACTTGTTGAACTTTTTAAGATCAGTAAGGCTCAGATGTAGGACTTACTTTTTGGTGTCTGAAGACAGGAAATGTAAATTTAAAGTGAATTGGACAGCAGGGAAGCCGCTCACTGAAGCAGAAATCCTTTTCAATAATAACAGTTGAAGGTTTCTTTGGCACAAGAATAATTGGGAAACATTTATGTATAATTGAAGCAGCAGTACAAGGAAAAGATTCACAATCCTTCCAAATAATCAGTTTGGAAATGGGCAAACATCTTTTGTAATGAAGTGTAAGAACCAGTTTAAGGTCACTTTTGGTTAAACGTTTGGTTTTTCGCTTTCCTCTTTGTCTTCTATATGTTAAAAATTTCCGGCTTAAAGATGGTTAATTTTACAAATGAGAAATGCTAATTACATGAAAATCAGCGGACATAATTGATATATTACTCCCTTAGAAAAAAGAGTGGCAAACACTATTATATATAAGATAGCATTAGATGGAAGGATCTCTTCTGCAGGTAATCTCTTTTGATTAAGAAGCCGCTCAGTGGTACAGAAAAGGACGGCACCGATTGCTTCTTCTCCAAATCACTGAATAATAAGTAGTCTCAGCAAGAAAAACTTGGAATATTGAGGTGTCTTCATTTTCTGACCTCAGAGCATTTCAATAATGGTTTTATCCTCAAAATGTAGATTTGAAATTTTAGTTGTCTTAAAGTTACAGCACACAAATCGATATTAATGGAGAACAACTGGGTCTAAAGATGGGTTATGAAAGGACACCGTTGCGTCCTGAGTAATACCAGTACCAAAGTGATCATCTGCTATAGCTACTGATTTTTAAACAACAATTTGACTCATCAGATCCAGACTTACCAAAAGTTAAGTCTCACTCATGCTAGTTGGATCTAACAACTGCCTATAACAATAATTCATAGATAGAGGGGAGGAACATTAAAAAGGTACTATAAAACAAAGACCAAACAAAATATAAATGGAATTACTTTTGTCCAATTAAACCCAAGAAATGTAGTAACCCTAAGAAATAAGCAGGCTGAAATAATATAGCTAAATTTTTAATTTTCTAAATAATGAGAAGCCCTAGGTCCTCTACAGTATTAAAAATCATCCATTGCATATGTTTCCAAAAAATGAACCATCAAGTGTAATTGACCCATAGAATTATGCATTCTAAAACTGAATAAAACTTATAGATATAACTTGAAGTTGTCAATTAAATAACATTTGAGTAAATAAAAATAAAAAGACTCTTCAGGTAGCCTCCAACTAAAAATGTGCTCAGAAGCTTGAAAATGTCTTTACTGGTATTTTATGCCTTAGATAATATTTCCAGTTTAAATTATTATTGCACATTTTAAAATATATTGAACATTGCATCTCAGTGTTCATCTCAAGGAGATGCATAGTTCGTATTTGTTTCCATGTTTGATTCAGCGCTGCTGTATAAACTTGTAACTGGCACTAAATATGTTAATGCTTTGTAATTTCTATAAATGAGAAAGGTAGGCAGTTGCTTGTCAGTTACTTCAGTTCACACCTGTTAGAACAGTCTCCCTCTATCTTTGGAGATATGTTTGGCTTAAGTTGCTCAAACTTATTTATGAGTTTCTTTAACCAGAAGGAGAAAGTGTACTGTGGTAACTTCAAAGATTATTATGATTTTATTTCTTAAATGGGAATTGTGAAAAATTGAGAATGTTACCTATATGTAGATATAGTTGCAAAGTTTGTGAAGGAAAAGCTTGTAATTCTTTAACTCTGGGGCACAGGCCCTTTTGCCAATGAGAAAATTTGCAAGCAAAGTTACTTGCCTAATGTTAGAAAGTAAGTGTCAGAGTCAGGGCTTAAACTGTGGCCATTTGAATATAGGTTCAATATTTTTTGCACTAAAGCATAACTAGCCTTTAAAGTCTATTCAATACTGCCATGTTATTCAGAAGCCATAATTTGTACTGTTTGTGCTGCGGTCATTGTTATTACCTAAATAGTCATAGATACATGTGATTACAGGCATATGCCACATACGGACATTTTGATCAAATGACAAACCAAATATATGATGGTGGTCCCAAAAAATTATAATGGAGCTGAAAAATTCTTAGTGGCATCTTAGCTGTCATGACATTGTAGCCCAATGCATTACTCCCCTGTTTGTGGTGAGGTGCTGCCAGTTGTACAAAAGTAAAGTGCCTATAATTATGTACAGTAACATAGTCATTTTATGTTACTGGCTTATGTATTTAACTATACTATATTTTTATTATTATGTTAGAGTGTACACTTTCTACTTATTAAACAAAAAGTTGGCATAAAATAGCATGTCATTTAAAGTGGCAGGAGTCTCAGACCCCTTGTGTTTACTGGGTCCCTTGATCGCATTATTTTCTCCTGCGCTTGACTTAGTCTTGTGTTGTGTTGTACCACAGAGCATAGGTGCATAGTGGGCTACACCATCTAGGATTGTGCAAGTGCACTCTATGGTGTTCAAGTAATGACAGAATATTCTAATGATGTATTTCTTAGAACGTAGGCCTGTCATTAAGCAACATGACCGCATTAAATATTTCAAAGATGCAACAAAAAAGTTATGCCCTCTTTTCTGGCTTTATTGGGGTATAATTGATAAATAAAACTTGTATATATTTGAGATGTCAATGTGATGGATACATCTACATTGTGAAATGATTATCATAATCAAGCTAATGAGCACATTCATTACCTCACATAGTTACTCTATTTTTTTGTGTGTGTGTGTGTGTGGGGGGGGATCACTTAAGATCTACTCCCTTAACAAACTTCAAGTAATATACAGTATTATCCACATTAGTCGCCATGCTGTACATTAGGTGCCCAGAACTGATTCATCTTTCAACTAGAAGTTTGTATGTCCCCTTGACCAATATCTCCCCGTTTTCCCATCTTCCAGTCCCTGGTAAGCACCATTATACTCTCTGGTTCTGAGTTTGACTTTTTTTAGATTCTACACATAAGTGAGATCATTTGTCTTTCTCTGCCTGGTTTATCCCACTTAGCATAAAGTCCTCAAGTTCCTTCCATATTGTTGCAAATGGCAGGATTTCTTTCATTTTATGGCAAAATAATATTCCATTGTGTATTTATATTATATTTTATTTATCCGCTCACTGGTTGACAGCCACTCAGGCTGTCTTCACGCGTTGGCTCTTGTGGACAATGCGGCAGTAAACGTGACAGTACAGCCACCTCCTGCAGATTCTGATTTCATTTCCTTTGGATGTATGCCCAGCGGTGCGATTTCCTGATCATAGAATAGTTTTAGTTTTACTTTTTTGAGAAACCTCCATACAGGTGATGCACTTTGAAACAAGTAAAACCATTTCTAACTTAGATCATCCATGTGACCTGTTCTTACCTCCATCAAGGTGTTCCGTGGTTACAATACAGTAAGTACTAAAGAATGGAAGGAATGAGTGCAATACTTTGATCTGATAGGAGTGCAGTGTTTCAGTGTGTTGGGAGATGGAATGTCTGCCAGTGAAAGACTGACAACCAGGTCAGAGGATGTCAAGAGAAAGAGCTCTGGGCTAAAATTGGGACTGGGGAGTCATTTAATGTACATGGCATCATTTAACATGCATGAGTATAAAATATTCTTACTTGTAAAAATGAGGGGATCGGTAGAGAATAGTGTTCCCCATGGTGTCTTCTGGCTGATTCCTCTTTCTCTTCCCTTTGACAGGCATGACGTGCACAATTTTCCTTCTTAAATCCTTTAGGGGGAACGCACACTTGACATTTCACCATGGGTGCCATCAGTCTCTCTAGTCTTAACAATCTGTCTGATTCACACATTTTTTTTGCCTGTCTGGCCCCATATAGATGATGTCCAAGGTCCCTTTCTACTCAAAAATTCTGTGCCTTTTTTATATATAATTGGCTGAGTGTATGTCATTGCACCCAATTACACCTACGGTCTGCTTCTGTTACAGACCATACTGTTTTGAGGCTAAAAAACCTGTTTTAAATTTCTTCCAATTTCTTCAGTTGCCAAAAAAATAAAGGTATCCCTCACAAAATTAATAAAGTTAATGTAATATATGGAAATTCGTAAGGAGTGTGTTAATTACTGGACTCATCAGTCAGGTGAACCAAAGGCAGCTTTCTGAAAGGAATCTCATCCTGCAACACACAGAAACAATCAGATTCCCAGTGTCTGATGGTCTTGATTCATGAGCATAGCTTCCTACACTGGAGGAGAGCTAGTCGTCTTTTTATTTCTGATTATGTCTGGCTATCTGGGACTATTATTCCACTATCTTTCCTACTGAATTTGGACAACCTGTATCGTGCTATAACTTCCCATCATTAGCACATTCTCCCTATCTCAGGTCTTGGTATTGTCACTCATTCCTTTCACTTTGTTTCCTACTTCAGAAGAAAAGAAGGCTAATCTTCTTTTCATCTTTCATCTTTCTCTCTGCTGTCTCCTTTCGCACTGCCAGGACCAAGAAAACCTCCATACCTGGTTCTCCCTGAGGCAGCTGCTCTCTTTCTCCACCCTGCGCCCCTCCCTCGCCCCACCCCGCTTTCATTGCTAAACTTGTTTAGTGAGTAACCTACACTAAAGTTACTTTCCGTGCACCTCAACTTCTCTGGCAATTGATAATGTTCTCCTTCTGCCCATTTAAAATCACTTCTCCCTGGCCTTGACTGGCATTTATTTTGGTTCTGATTTTAAAAGTGCCATCTATTCATTGTAAAAACTTAAAAAGATATAAAAAAGAAACACCTTTAATTCCATTCTCCAGAGATAGATATAACCACAGCTAATATTTGATAATGTTTGATTTTATATGCTAACATTGATAAATTTTCTGTCTTTATCTGCAGTTATACATATATTGTTTATTACTATAGTGGTATTTAGGGATATATGTAATATATACAAGCATATATTGATATATATATGTACACTCTGATATATACATATCACATATATAAAAAGCATATACATGGAAAAGTATATAGATATACTACTGTGAAATTCTCTTAATATTAATAGATAAAATCCTTTTGCATATTTATAGCATGAAAACTACCTTAGCTCATTTATTATTTGAAAATGTGGTTTTTAATGATTGTTTCGTTTTTTGTTATGTACCCTAACTTCAGGACTCAGTCTTCAGTTGTTAAGTACTTAGGATGTTCCCCATTATAAATAAATACTGGAATTGCTCTCTTCAAAGTTATCCATAACTGCTAGTCGTCCAACCCAGTGGCACCTTCTGGCATTTGACTGGCTGCTGTGTCTCTGACATGGACTTCCCTTTGCCTTTGACCCTCTTGCTCTTGCTCTTGATTTTTTTTTCCTCTTCCTAAATGCAGATGACCCTCAGGGCAGGGTTCTAGGCTTTGTCACTGCCACAAACTCCCATCTGAAAAATGCACTTTTCCCAAATCTACATTTTCTGTCTAGAAATGTATCTCAATTTCTATCACCTCTTTTCTTAATAAACATTTCTACCTAAAACCAATGTTTAAAACCAATTTGGACTTATCCACCCTTACATAAGATTGAACTTAACGAACCTAAATTCAGGACTTTTGTGATATTCAGATTTCTTTTAATATTAACTATTATCTGAATTGCCCAATGCAAAACTTTTCATATCAATTCATTTTTTTTCATTTTTACTGCCAATATGTCCAAGTTCTTTCCTTTTCTTCCTTTTCTTTTCATCCCACTGAAATTAGTCCTTTACTGTTTCAGTTGAACATTACTCCTGAGTCACTTCATTTTTAGGCTGCCCTATGTCAAAGCGGTCTTTGAAATAGCAGTCAGTGGCAAAACAGGGTCTGACACATAGCATACCACGATGTAAAAGCAATTTTAACAACTTTTTGATACCTAAAGTATCTGTACCACAGAAGAGTTTTGTTTTGTTTTTTGTTTTGAACACAGAGAGATGAGGACAGAGGTGTCTTGTTCTTGTTTCTCCAATGACTTCTGACCTGGGAGATCTTTCACCCTGTGTATCTCTGGGGCATTGCCTTCTAATCCTTGAGATCAATACACAGTGTGTTAGATGTACCCAAGCTGACAACCCCTCTGACATGGCCTTACCTACCCGTGATGTGGTCATCTCCCTGAGTCACCATCATGCTCTTTCACGAGAAACCCCTCCAGAATTGCCCAACCATGGTCTGTGGACAAAGTCAAGTCCAACATTCCAGTTTAGAGTCATTCAACTCTAATAAAGGATGTATGTTTTTTAGGTCCCTTATTGTAACTGAAAAAGTATTCCTGTACAAATACATTCAATAAATAACACATACTATTTATGTGTGTATTGGTGTTTAAGGTGTGATTTCTATGTGAAAAAGAAACAAATACGGAAGTTATTATAGGAACGTACTATCATGTAGAGAAGACCGTATTTTGACTAAGGATTTTATCACATTAAGCACCCAGCTGTCTTCGGCCACTGAAGCTTCCTTGGGCAGATATGTGCCTGAGCATTCTGAAAGCACTTTTCTGATTGCCAATGTAAAGACCGGCTTCCGGACAATCTTTCAGACATTTGCCAGAAAGAATGAACGTACTGATGCTCTCCCTCATTTTCAGTGAGAGAAACATTTTAGAGCATTGGAATGAGGTCCTGTGGAAGGTCGTGTAATTACCTTCCATTAAGGCCTTTTAAAACAGAATGGCTATTTATATTCCTGGAGTTCTTAATGAAGCTCTTTTTTATAGTGAAGGGGTTATTCTGTGATGGCTTCTGAGGTCATTCTAGGTGTCGTTTTGAATAGTTCTAATGTCTTAGAAAAGTTTCATTCAGAAAAACACCCCAGTTTAGAAAAATTGGGTCTGGGACAGGCTGTGTCATAAAGTTATTGCATAAATCTTAATTCCTTCACCATTTCTGAAGAGGGAGTCTAAGGATGAAATAAATAATAAATATAAATGTTTTGTTGCCATTTAGAAAAGACCAAATGAGAAATTGAAAATCATCTTGTCTAATTGCTTTCTAATCTCTATACACTTCAACTGCTGTGACGGTTGAGGCAATTGTTGAATAAAAGTTTATATTTTGAAGAAATAAAAGGTAAAGACCAAAGTCAAGGAAGCAATATTGTTTCATAGAGGTGAGCTAAGTGGTTTCGAGTCATACCAACATTATGTACTAACTGCTGTGGGTTGCAAGAGGGATCTTTTCTCATTGTCAACTTTGGGGATTTTGTGTCTTTTTTCTCCCAGGGTCCCCTCTGCCATCTCTTTATGCATTAGTCTTCCCAGCCCAAGTATCTATTCTGTCCCCTGTGTGCTGTTACAGAAAGAGGAAGGGTGATAGAGTAAAAAGTGCCTGAATTTTTTTAGACAGACCCAGATTTACACCTTTTTTTGTCACTTAATGTCGGGATTGCCTACGTAAAGTTACATATTTTCGTGTGAGAATACTGAAATAATTTCTACTTCTGAGAGTTGGTACAAAATGAGATGATATCTAGAAAATATCTTAGCTCAGTTTCTGAGACAAAATGAATTCTCAGTAATTATTAGGCATTATTGGTCTGTTTTCATATGTCATGTAAAACCACCTCAGCCAACTCGGATATAGTAATCATTGTAAACCCAATAAAAGGGATACCACCTGGCTCTATAGAAAGGAATACACGATAAAGTACAGATATTTTAAAGAGTAGCCAAAAATAAAAACTAACAAACATTATTAACACAGTTTCAATTGAGCTATATGCTTTTAAACCAAATAAACACCGATGGTGGCATTAAGTTCTCAAATAGGATTTGATGATGGATACCTGTGGTAATCTTCCTATATTGGAGCCTACCCTGGAGGAAATATTTTGGAGATATTCTTAAAAATGCAAGTGTACATTGAGGTTGTATGCCTGCTTGTGTAAACCATTTGTCACGTGGTGTGCTTCAAGTTAGAGAAGCTGCCTATCGTGGGGGTTTAGAGCTTGGGTTCTGGAACTGAGTACCAGGGTTTGTATTACACATTCATCAGCAACTGTATTTCCTTGGGCAGCTACCTCACTGTGCTTCATGCTTTTGTGTATAAATGTGGGATAATAATAGTTCTGTGTGATGTAGCTTTTGTGTGTGTGCATGGGTGTGCGACAGATGCTTAACTGAGTTAATACATATAGAGGTTGCAGCAGTTCTTTGCAAAGAATAAGTATTCTATGTTTATTTGGTGCTATTATTATTATCATTAATAGTAGTGGTAGCTATAGGGCAATAATACAACTTGGAAAAATTATGTTTGGTAACCTTCCCAGAACTATTTTATGGCTAACATTGACTAAGCATTGAATATCTTCAATGGCTAAAAAAACCCAACTATTTGAGCCTAAAATAAGGAGATCAATATTATCCATGCTTTATTTATCCATGGATAAAGTTAAAGAGCTCTGTAGTTCAAAAAAATACTCCATGTGACAGAGTAAGGATCTATCACCTATCAAATTTGCAAATGAAATACAGCGTTGGGGTTGTACCTAAATTTAAAAGACTGATTTTTTAAAAAGATGTATATAAGTCTGTTGTGAGAACACAAATCACACCTTTATTTTACTGTAAGATGCAACTTTAATCTAAGTCCCCAGTACACACACACATTCGGTTCAATCCTTGTAGGCAGATATTAATATTCCTGTTGTACAGATTGGAAAACTGGAGATTGGAAAGATTTTCTGGTTTGCCTAAGACACACACTGAGTATGTGGGAGAATTCTCAATAGTTTAGTCTCTTTAAAAGTATATTCATTTACTGTGATGCCACTCAGAAGACCTTTGCTATATTTTATGTTCAGAATACGTATCATATTTAAATAGAGAGTTCTTTCTTAGAAAGCAATCTCAATTAAGATACAAGGGTGCATTCAGATGGAGAGCCATGGGAGGTCTGAGGCTGGCAGAAAGGGACGTGAACTCACTCTAAAGGAATCCAGGGCTCAAGGTGCTCAGAAAAGCAGAAGGCCAGAGGTGAGAAGCATGGGAGAACCTACTCACGGGATACTCTAGTATAATGTGTCTGTAGCCACGGAGGTGGGATTATAGTTGTGCTAATGATATAAGGTCTTGTCGGTTTGGGGTGAATCCAGCTGAAAGCCAGCAGCATGCACCAAAGAGTAAATCATGCTCTCTGGAGGCCTGTCGCAGAAGGAATGCAACTAACGAGAGCCTGTGCACTGCTCTGATGGGTTATGGATGGATGCTCATCAGGAACAACTGACCTAGAAACAGGTGAGTATTTCAAGGGGTATCTTATATCCAAGCCCATACCAGTCAGTGTAGGCATTTCCAGATGAAATGTGTGATTTTTCTAAGCCAAGTTAGGGACAGAGCAGCCCTGAATTTTTCCTACCATTGCTGACAGGGTTTTTTTTGGACACTGTGTGCTTGGGTAAGTCCTAAAATAGATCAAAGCAAGGCTAGACCAAGTCTCCCCATCTCATGTGCAGGCAAGAGGATAGGAACTCTGGAGTCAGAAAGACCTAGATTTGGATTCCAGCTCTTCCATTTATTTGCTATAAAATTGGTAGGTTACTTTCTGTGTTGGTAAGTTTTGTTTTGTTTTTTCATCTCTAAAATAAGACTAAGCATACTTACTTTGAAATGCCTAAGATAGTGTATGGAATACCCTTACTCACACTCTGTATTTAATAAATGTCAATTTCTGTCAGTCGCCTTCTATTTAGAGATGAGAATTGATATGCTGTGTACTACCTATTTTTTCCTGATTATACTTTCTTCACACTGTGGCTCCTTTCCTAAAGTTGAGATTCATTCATTCATTCATTCATTCATCAGTTAGATATTGAGCATTTATAGTGTGCTAGGACCTGGGCCAGGTGGTGGGGCTATAGAAATAGAGAACACAGCTTCTGCTTCCGCTGATCACTGCAAGGTCTATGGACAACTTCAGTACCATGTGATGAGTACAGGATGTTGAGGGAGCACCATGGACAGGTCGGGTGATGAGTCGTCTGTGGCGCCTTCTGAAGTATGAGTGTGGGTTACCCAGGGAGAGGAAGATGAGGGCAATGGTATATTCCCCGAAAAGGGTAATGTATACAAAGATATGAAGGCCTTGTGTAGACAACCATTGGCCTCTTTCAGGTATTTTAAAGGCCATTTATAAGATTTAAATGGCTTCCAATAAGGTCGTCAACCCGACTCTAGCCAGGGCCACACAGTTCCATTAGTCCCTCTTTTGTCACTCAGTGCCACCCTCTGCTCCATCATATCTAACTGTGCAAAGCTTTCTGTGCTGCTTGGCTATGTGCGGTAATCAAGCTCTGAGGCTCGGCCTTAGAATTGTAGGCATGGCCTTGGATATTTTTCTAAACAATTTGACAATTTAGCCCCTGTGGTAAGTGCTACAAATATGTTAGTTTAAAAAATGTGTAAAGTTTTATTTGATGTTAACATTGCAAAGCAGTTTTTTTCTATACTTTACATATAGCCTTGAAAAAGAGTATCATAGGTGGAGTAACCAATAAGGATTATGAATTCTTTTATTCTTCAGATGTGTGTTATCCTAAGCTTCTATTATATGCTGTAATGGAATGAGCTTTAAAAACATTAACTTTTGTTCAAAATATCCCGTCAGAGCAAAGACTAGAGTTTGGAGCTTGGCCCTTAGTTGGGTTGAGTGAGCAAAATGAGTAGCAATAAACTGAACCTATTTGCATAGTGATCCACCTGAGATCCCCCAATCAGTCTCCACCTATGCACTGGTGGATTTTATTTCAGCTAGGGAAAAAAAAGTCAGAAAATACTTTTTGGACACAAAGGGCTTTTTGTTTCTGTATTATTGGAATGTGTTCTTTAAAGTATTGCTGTGCCTAGCCAAGTCAAAGTACAGGGAAATGCATGAACCTATAGGGAAAGTTCTGAGCACATTACTGGAAAAGAAGTGGGAGCTGGCGACTCCAGAATTCAGGGGGTGATTATTTATTTATGCAGAGCTTGTCTGTGTCTGTAGACTTCCCAGTGCTTGTGACATATTGCTTAACTGGGTGCAAGACTAGTAATTCAAATAAATCTGGTACTTCCTGATATATAGAACTAAAAGTCCAGAAGTAAACATTCTGATGAAACCTGTAGTTTTATATTCTGTTATTTAAAATCTGATTATTTATCAAGAATTGGAAAAAGTCCACTGTAGTGATTAAGAGGGAAAGAGACTATGAACCAAATATGAGTTTACTTATCATTCTAAAGGATATTAGTAAATGAAGAAAAGCTAACCCAGGCACAAATTTACATTCTTGAACAAATATTGGGTGTCTGTATTTTGTTTGTTTCAACAGCCTCATTTAACTTATAGTCTCTGAGAGAATTACAGTTTGAATGTGGTGTCCATCTCTGATGTCCTGTCTGATAGATCAGAGTTGGCTTGATAACAGAGAACAATAAGTTTATAGATGTATTTTATTCTTCCTAATCTGATGTTGAGGCCTAAGGAAACAAAGAGAACAGTTATTCAGGGTATTTTTTAAAAACAAAATTCCCCATGCTATATTTAACCAGATTTAAAATGGCAAAATTGGGGAATAAAATTACAACTAAAAATTTTCTAAACTTATTATATTTGTATCAGAATTTTTGACTCTCTGGAGAGTGTCTTAGTTGTATTCCATTTGAGTACAAGGTTAGCACAGTGTGAATATGAAAGCTGTATAGATTTTTTTATTGGGAAAATATTTAGAAGTGCCTTTAAGAAATGACAGACTGAAGAGAAAGTGCTAGCTTGTTAATAGGAACTGTAGATAGTAAATGAATTGTTTGTTAAGACCTTTACAGGGAAAAGCAGGGGACAGATGCCAGCAACAGACACGCTGTTCCCCAGAGAGGTAAAGAAGGACTATGATAGCCCAAAACCAGATGATCAAAGTTTTGGAACGTGAAGCCTGACATAAGCTCCAGGGTATATGGAGCCTGTCCAATAATTGTGAAATGGAAAAAGGAAGAGATAAACCTATGTCCCCATCCTCTGTTTCCAAAGATTCAAGACCTCACATTGAAAGAAAACTCAAATACATTTATTTTAGAATAAGAAAACCGAAGATGAATTTACCCACGAAAACAAGATAATTTTTATTGATAATAAAAGCATGCAATTTAGGTCATCAATTAATAAAGGGCTGACACTTATAAAATGAATTGGTAAAAGCTACTCTCAATGTTATGTCCTCAGTGTGATTAGATTATAGCATCGATCAGTTGTCCAAAGAACTAATGCATAACAGATATAGATTACATGAGGTTTGAAAAAATAATCTATAGTATCAGAAAATATAATCTCAATTTTATATGGTACTGATAAAAAATGAATAATTAGAATGAGTTAAAGTGTGGTGGAGCCGGAGGAAATTTCGGAGCTAACCTGCTAAGCAGGAAGAAGGAATTCATGCTTATTTTAAGCACTCTGTAAAGAAGTGTTTTTCCCGTTCCTTAGATTGCTAGTATTATTGTCTATAGGACTGGCCAGGTTATGCGTGCAGAAGAAGGTTATGCTGGTAATTAGCTCAAAGTCTCAATGAAACCCTGGTTGGGTGATTGGTCTAACTACTGACTTAGAAGTTCACACCTCTCCCCCTCTGTAGCGGAACTTTTCTCCTTTTTTGGCTCCTGCTTAGACTCTTGGACTTTGGCTTTTGCCCCTCTGGGGCCCCCTCCCCAGGTCCAGAATATCTCTGTGGCGGTTGCTCATGCACGGTCTCTGCAGTTCAGGGTGGTTTTTCTCCAGTTGCATCTAAACTCTCCCCGGTTGTTGCTTCCTGACATCTGCACTGGAGCTGCCTGCACCAGTGGGCGGCACTGCTAGAGTTCAGGAACCAAGACCTGCCTTGGCTCCCCCACTCCTGCTGCCCTCACTGTACGGCTCTCAGCCAAGTCCCAGACTCACTGGTCCCGTGGGGCCTGCTGGGTCGTGGGTCACCTTGTACAGGTTGCTGCTTCTGCCATTTGCAACTCTAGGCTGTCACCACTGCCTCCGGGCTTGTGGTCTGCACAGAAGCTACTCATAATAAATAATTCCTTGTCTCGTATTTTTGTTGTTATTTTGTTTGTTGAGAGTGGACCCATGGCAGAGTTGCTTGGGACTCTTAATGTTACGTCTGTTCCATTCTCACAGTCCTCTCTGCCCTTCATTCTGGTTCACCTTTCTAGATTGATCTTTTCTTAACTCACCATGATAGCTTAGTGTCCTCTAACACTTTAAGAAATATTCACATTTAAATGTAATTCACAATAGTTTTCAACTTGATGACCTAAGCAAATGTATTCTCAAGGTACTGAGGTACTAGAAATCTTCATCAAATAGAACTTGCACTTTATTTATCTGTGTATTTCACATATTGGCCAGAATTTTACCTTAATCAATTTAAAATATTTATTTGATAAACAATTAGGAGGTAGAGTAAAGGACACTCCAGGCAGAATGGAAAAATTATTAGAATCCTGTTCTCAATTTTCTGTCTTAATTCTTGTCATATGTTAATTCTTGTTATTATTTTCGGTGTGAGTTGAAGGTCCTCTGTCCTCTGATTCAGAATGAATGTCCACTTTATCAGATGAATCTGAATTGGGTGAAGGATTGTTTCTTGGTGGACATAATCACCCAGGTCTATTTGTTGCAATCTCTTCATTAAGATTTAAGCTAAATTAGCTGTTTGAAAAACCTATTATTTTTTCAGATGTGGGATTGTATTTATGGTAGGATTACTATCCCCATCATTCGAAACCTTTCATTCAGTACCTATTTGGTAATTGTATAAGAAAAGTTAAATTCATTTAGAATATATCATGCTTAAGGTACTGTGACAGGCACTGGGGACACGGAGGTGCATTAACCATGGTGAGGGGGTGGCAGTGGAGAAGAGGGCAGAGAGAGAGAGTTCGTTTCAGATGGAGGGACTAGCACGTGCCGGAAGCACAGAGTGTGGAAAATAACATGGGTTGTGTGATGTCAGATAAATGGTCAGCCCCAGAAAAAGTTACAAAAATAGGGAGTCTGCTTCTCTAGACCAAATAATCTAAGATGGTAGATTATGCTCTGAGAAAAACACATCTCACGTCTTACAGATTATTTCTGCAAATGATTCAAGAATAAATGTTAGGTAGTATACACAGATGCTTAAGGAAACCTCATTTGATAATAGGAAAGCATTTAAAAACAAAACAAAAACAAAAATATGTTCTAGGTAGAATTAGAAAGCTGCCGTAGGTATGTTTCAGAAAGTGAAGTACTTTGTCAAAAGACTTACTAGAGACTGGAAAATGGTAGAATTGTCATATAATAACCAAAGAAGTAAATTCACATAATACAAGAGATCATTGTAAGAGCTGTTGATATGAAGGTAACACCTGGAGCGCTAATGAGGTAGCATCAGTTGGAAATACCTGCTATCGTCAAATGTCATAAGCAAGGAAGTGCTAAAACAGCTCTTTCATAGTCCGTGAGGGAAATTTCTGTTAGCAGAATGTTAGTGCTGGGAAAGGGTCATTGTGATTTGAAGCAATCCGAAACCTTCCAAAACTTCAACTGGGACAGCCCTGAAGAGAATATCTAGTTCCCTTACTTTACACATGAGCAAACTGAGGTACAGAGAGGTAAAGTGAGTTGCTAAGAGTCACCCAGCTGGTTAGCAACAGAGATGGTCCTAATGTCCATTAAAGTGCTTATCGCATGCATTTTGCTGCAGTCCCTTTATACTATAGTAAAAAACCAAAATAAAGCAAACAAAAATAAAAAAATGAAAAATCCTCTTTTTCTGTACTTTCAATACTTCTGATACCAAATGTATGAGTTTTCCATGTTGCATCTGTAACACTGCCTGGAGTTACCACAGACTCCACAGGTTAAGGTCAACCTTGTTGACCCACTTTAGATGCCAGTCACAAGCCCAGGCTGTCACCTGTGCTTCTGATCAACATATTATATAAATCAGGAGTTCCCACCACCCCCTCCTAGTTTCGTTAATTTACTAGAATGGCTCACAGAATTTAGGCAAGTGCTTTACTTACTATTCCTGGTTACTAAAAAGGATACAACTCAGGAACTGCCGAATGGAAGAGAGCATAGTGCAAGGTATGGGGGAGGGGCACAAGGTATGGGGGAGGGACGCAGAGCTTCCATGCACTCCTCCAGAACTTTCCTGTGTTTAACGATTTGGTAGCTTTGATAGAGGTTCTATTACTTAGGCATGATTGATTAAATCATTGGCCACTGCGGGGCTAAACTCGATATCCAGCCCCTCTGCTCGCCTGGGAGGTCTGGGAGGAGGACTGAAAGATTCAACCCTCTAATCACAGGAAAAAAGTTTGTTCCTCTGGCAACCAGCACCTACCCCCAAAAGTTATTCATTAACATAAATTCAGGTGAGGTTGAAAAAGACTTACTATATATATTAACAAAGGATATTCCTATCACTTCTGTCATTCAGGAAGTTCCAAGGGTCCTAGAAGCTCTGTACCAGGAACCAGGGATGAAGAAAAAAAATTTATTATATCACATATTAGGTAGATTGATAAATAGATATTTGTGGGAGAATTAAGTGGCCTTTCCAAGTCATTTAGTTTCAGAGCTACAATTATAATAATACAGCCCTCCTTCCGTGTTAAGATTCAAGATCTTTCTATCATAACCCACAACAATTAGTGAGTAAATACTTATTTTGTGATCCAGGTTATATATGATAAATATCATATTTCAACTGGAATTGATTTATATTTCTTTCTGAAAAAGTTAAGTAATCTTGAGATTATTAGGGGATAATTTTACCAGTAAATTTCTCCGGAGATCAAAGGACTTTATTATAATACATATGTATGACATATGATTTGATACATAATTTAGTAAAACTACTTGGAGCGGGAAAGGCCCATTAGGTAGGGTGGTCCCACTGTCCTTCCCTTCACTGGGCCATGAGTCTCCGTGGCTGGACAGTGGTAAGGCTGCAGGACTTCTGAAAGGACAATTACATTAGGTGAGGCATTCCTTCGGTTTTAATAGCCATGTGAAAAAGTTTTGATTTCATGATATAGCATGTATGGAAACATGCAATCTTTATTTTACTATATTAAGAAGTTTGTGATTATTTTACTGTATTAAGAAGTTGGTTTTTTTACCACAGAGAGGTCACCATCCTTGAGAAACGTTAGCACCGTGCCAGGCTGAGTCCTAGATGGTTAGCAGACATGGCCTTCTTGGCCTGCCCGATCCATTTTTGTCCAGTCTCGCTCTGCTCCTGGAGCTGGAAGAGCTTGTTCAGCTCTCGTGTGCCTGGCTGGTTGCAGTGAGACTGGTGGAGGCCATGCCTCTTTTCTAGAAATCTGAAAGTTGAAATGCAAAACCAGAAGAATCCTGGGGGTGGTTATCAGGAGCCAGAGGGAGGAAACGGGAGGGGAAAGAAGCAGAAGAGTGGAAGCGGTGGGCGGGCAGGCAGGCAGCAGGCGATCTAGATGAGTCCTGAGGGCAGAGGCCCTTGATCACCTACAGTAATACACATGGGGAGACCATACCACTGAAAGGACAAGCGAGGGGCACAGCCTTTAATGAGGATGCACTGGGAGTGCTCAGGGTCCGGGGGAGAGGCCAGGTCAGAGTCTAAGGCCTAAACCAAACACAGGGACATAGAAATCCCCTGGGATACTTTGGGTGGGCGTGAGAGAGTACAGAGCGCCCAGCCAGGGTGGCTAGTGCAACGAGAGCAGAATCTGAGTGAGTATACACCGGTGGGAGGAGAATTTCGGCGTCTGTTAGTGGCGCAGGCCTTTGCAGTAGTAATTCCTTAATCTAT
Organism: Mormoops blainvillei; assembly: GCA_004026545.1. Taxonomy (NCBI): domain Eukaryota; kingdom Metazoa; phylum Chordata; class Mammalia; order Chiroptera; family Mormoopidae; genus Mormoops; species Mormoops blainvillei. Next base: position 653 of record PVJD01006964.1, on the reverse strand, counting down.
CTGAGCGTCAGGAGCTCCTTGGGATCAGGGTCCCAGGCCGGTGTTTAGGAGATACCTCTGGCTTTATAGGTCTTTGATCAGGATCAGGAACCTGTGTTTTAAAGACATCCTAAAAGATTCTGACATACCACTGGATGTGGGGTTGTATCTCTCTGGAAATTCTTTACAGTACAAACAAAATGATTCAATGATTATATCTTAATGTTTAACATAGTATCTGCAATGCTTATAAGAGATTACCTTCACCTTACCAAATTTCTTTGGTTCATAGAAAGATCGTAAAAATAAGAGGCAGGACTTTTCTCTCCTACTCTTATACCATTGGGGTAAAATATGTATATATATCACTTGAAATAGACATCAGTGGAATCAACATACAGATACAAAATTGAAACATAATCTTATGCCCCCAGTGCTTAATGGAAATGAATACCCAGCGACTAGATTCTGGGCAAGAATAAATAGAAGTATTGACCATCAGTCAGAAGAAGTCACTGTAGCATTTTACAAAGGATGAATGATGCCTCTTCAGAAACGGAGCACAAAATATGCCATTTAAAGGAATGCACACACTATTAACCTTTTTATAGTTCAAGTCATTAATGATGTTGAATACTTTCAGATGCCAGAGAAGATGGATTTACCATGAGGCA
>PVJD01006963.1:0-90648 GCA_004026545.1 Mormoops blainvillei | reverse complement strand
AAAAGGGCAGGGCCACCTCCCGCAAACTTTCCTTTATGGCTTCATTCTTGAGCAGGGCTCGGGCATAAATAAACTTGTTTACCAAGATCCGAACGGGGATGTCAATGAAGTCTTCTGTGCGTCACCACATGACAAGTGACTTGTGTGCAGCTGAGCTCGGGAGCGTGGAGGAATACCGAGACGTGGCCTTTCTGTCCTCCGGGGGTTCAGGCGGCCGTCTTGGTCCCTGTTTGTCGAGTCCGTGTTATCCTTTGCGTCTGGTGGTGTGTCCTGAGTAGAGGAAAAGCTTGTCCCTGTGCCTAACATGCTTAAAAAAAAAATTATAATGTGTGTGAAGAGAAGAAAAGTGGAGTCAGAGCATCGATGAATGCACCCACCGGTGCAACCGTGTGGCCGGTATGTGGTTTTTTGAAATAAATGCATGAATGTGAGGGCTCCCATTATCGCTTTCAGCGGACAAAATATGGCAAATACAGGGAAGGTTACAGGACAACTCCGGCTGTGTCTCAGAGCACTTTCAGAAGCAGAGACAGAAACGCCCGGGTACGTGCATTCCAGAAAAAAATCATTTTTAAACTGCAAAGTCCCTATCGAGTGGGTCGGGCGGATGACTCATTTTGTTTGTTTTTGTCGTCCTGGAGCAGGGATCCACAGACGGCCCACGGTCTGCTTTTGCAAGCAAAGTCTCATTGGGAAGGAGCGATGCTTGTTTGTTTACGTGTCTGCGGTGTCTTTGTCGTCCTGCTGAAACAGCTGCGTGGAGGAGTCAACAACAGCTCACACAACAACAACAGGTCACACGGCCTTCAGGACCTGAACATTTGCCGTTGGGGGCCTTTCTAGAAGAAGTTCACGGAGGCTCCCCTATTGCGAATGGTAATTTCAGGGGAGGTCCGTGTGCTGCTGGTGAGGTGATGGCCAGACGGAGTTGGGACAGAAAACGTCATGCGTCCCCAGGTAACAGGAAGGAACAAAAAGTGAGTGTGTGAGGGTGGGGAGAGGGAGACCTTCTCTTGGGAGGTGGATGCCAATTGGACTAGGAGAGGAGAGGGTTCTGTGGGTTGTGATTTCACTTTTTTTTTTAATCCTCATCTGAGGATGTGTTTACTGATTTTCGAGAGAAAGGAAGGTGGAGAGAGAGAGAAACAATGTGAGAAACATCGATCAGTTGCCCCTGGTACACACCGTCATGGGGGAAGGAGCCCGAAACCCTTTGGTATACAGGACGACACTCCAACCAACTGGGCCACCTGGCCAGGGTGTGATTTCATTCTTTCATAAGTAGTCTACGCATAGTATAAATGCTTGAGTATAAAAAGAAATGACCACATAGGTTTTTATAGAGGTATTAAACATTTTATCAGCTCATGGGATCTCTGACTCACACGTAAATCACATCGGAGTCAGAGCTCCAGTAGAGTGAAGCATCTCTTTGGAAGCTCAGAAGACACGGGAGAGAGGGATCTAACTTTCTCCTGCCGACCGGCGGGCACTTTCACTGCTGGGCCAAACGCCATTGCCGACGTTTGCAGTTGCTACAAATTCAGAGAAAGGAAACGTGGGGTCTTTTTCTCATGCCAGAGGCTTGCCCAGCAGGGCTCATTATATTAGGCCAGTGCCTACCTGTTCTATAATTCTGTGTTTCGATTCGGTGGCCCAGTGGGTCATAAAGCAGGTGCTGGCCACGGCTTTTCTGGGGCTGGAGATCTCTGAGTCCCAAAGGCGGAGGCGTGGCATCGCTCTGGGGAGACGCTAAATAATGCGACTCTCGATACAGTTAAGTATGTGTGAGCCCAGACAGCCTAACGCCTGGGCCTTGTTAGACAACAGGTGACTTCTAGTTCTAGCTAACCCTGGTCCAGGCACTGCCCCGACAGCCTCCACAGACTGCCTCCTTTAAGGTGCATAACAACCCCGGGAGGAGGTTCTGGTATCATCCTCGCTTTAACGACAAGGAAACCGAGTCTGGCCCCAGGGTCTCAGCATTCAAAACCTTGTTTAAAATGAGCCTCGGGTGCACAGACTTGGATTAATTACAATCTCAGTATGACACTCTCTCTCATGTGTGGACCCTCTTTTATTTATGTCTTTAATGAAGTTACAAATCCTTTCTCACACACACACACAGAGTCTTAGCTTGGGCTCCCCTAGAAGCAGACCCTGAGACAACAGTTTGGGTGCCGCAGGAGAGCGGGGACATGGGGCAGGAAAGACAGGGAGCACGTTAAGGGGGATGTCCCGGAGCAGCAGGACAAAGGACAACTGGATCTTACCCCTGTGGGCAAACTGGAAAACAAACATGTGGCTCAGAAGTGCCCGATACAGCCCAGGGGTGAGAGAGGTAGGAGGGCATTTATACCCCAGTGCCCCAGTCTGTCACAGGTGGGGGACACCCACTGGGGAGTGAGAGGAAGCCCTCAAAGACAGAAAGGTGTGTCTCAGCAGTTAGTAGGTGTCTGGGTACCTGCAAAAGTAGGTCCAAAGCAGTGTTTCCTCCGTCTCTTTTTTTTTTTTTTAATCATTGCCACCTCTAAGGAGCCTTTGAAAGCCATGTTTTCTCATTGCCCCCGCCCCATGAAATTTTAACACCACGGATATATTATAGTTCTGTTTAGGTACTGTGGACTTTTGGGGGGCGGGTCACGAACCATTAAAATATGCAACGCACTTTTCCCCCCCGTATTAGGGTCCTCCAGAGAGACAGACCAATCGAATAGGGGGTTGTGTGTGTTTGTGTGTGTGAGCCTTCATTCATACATATATATTTTTCATATATATAAAATATATATTCTTAATTATAGACGCAATATATAGAATATAAATTCTGTCTTTAACTATATAAGAATATAGTTATATATAAATATATACGCATATAAAATATATTTTATATATAAATATATCAGTATATATAAAAACATATAAACGTATAAGTATATATAAGAATATTTCACACACACACACACACAACCAATTTCTCCCAGCTGGGGGCGACACTACCCCTGTTGATGGTCCCAGTGACCTGGGCAGGGCACAGACAGCATCTGGTGTGTGGACTCCGGCCATGCCCCGCAGCTCATCGAGGTGCCCCGCAGCTCATTGAGGTGCCCCACCATGGTGCAGGCGTGGCAGGTGAGGGCCCCCCCACTTCCAGGAACGGAGAACGGGACAGACCCCACCAAGCCATTCTCCGCGGCCCAGCGGTCCTGCGGGAGGAGGGGCAGAGACGGGGGAGGGTAGGACGCTCTGAAGCCCGTGACGGACTTTGATAATCCATCCCCGCAGAAAGGAAGCTCTGGCTTTTGTGATGTTCCCGGATCCCTGGGCAGTGCGCCGCACCCCGCACCCCGCACCCCGCAGCCCGCCCCGCGCCCAGAGCAGCCCCAGCACGACGCGGTGAGGCCCTGCCGTGGTATTTCGCGGCTGCTGAAATCGGATCCCAGAAAGGATGCGAACGAACATCGAACATCCCTCTCCGTGCCTGCGCCCTGCCACCATCTCGCACCAATGTCAAGCTAACTTCTCCTGTTCCGGAGTTGAAAAGCCACTGAACAGATGGTGGCTGACACCTTTCTCGGGAATCCTGGAAACCCACCAGTCTACCCACTGAGGTATGAAAAAAAAAAAAAAAAGGAGGGCGGATACAAGACTTTGGTAGGGAGAGAAAAGCCTGAAGTGGGAGGGGCCCAAGAGAAGCCCGTGCTGCTTGGTGGGAGGGGCAGAGCGCTCCGCCACCAGCCCGCAGTCTGGGAGGGGACTGGGCTCTGCTGCCCCTAGGGTGGGACCTGTTGGGTGGGGCCTGTTGGCTGCAGCCAGGACGCTGGGGTCGAACAGCATCCTGAACCAGCCGGCCGCTTGAGGACACGCCTTCCCCCAGAGGTTCAGAACATGAGGTAGAGTACAGCATTCCAAACTTTTATGTTTGCTTTAAAATCACAGGGTTTCTTCCAGGGTCTACATGGAAGCTGAAGTGGTGACAAATCGCCGAGGATGCGATGAGAAGAGAGAAAGGCGGGCCCTGGCTGGGTGGCTCATTTGGTTGGAACATCGTCCCGTGCACTGAAAGGTTGCGGGTTCGATTTCCGGTCACGGCACATACCTGGGTTGCCGGTTTGGTCCCCAGTAGGAGCAGCAGCCAATCGATGCTTTTCTCTCTCTCTAAAATCAATAAATATATTTGAGGGAGAGAGAGAAAGCCAGACAGTATGGTCACCTGTTTGCCCCCTGAGAGAACACAGCTCAGTGCAAACCTATATCCAGGCTTAAGCACCAAAGGGCAGGGAAAGAAATTTACTCTGCTCTTTCCTTGATGGGATAAGAAAACGAAAGCTAAGCTAAGACTGTCTTTGGGGTGGAGGGGAGCGGACAAGGGCATCGACCATGAAGTGATACCTTGTTAAGGCACACAGACCTGCTTTCGTCCCAAATGACTTCAGACTTTTTAAATAAATGGGGCAATGATGGTTGTATAATCTTAGACACTGTGCAAAATGCTTTCCCTTTGTATTAAGCCCGAGACAGAATATCAATATTACATTTGTCCTGGTAGCAAATTCACCTTTGAGCCTCAGTGACAATTCGGAGGCTGACCACGGAAGACGTACTAGAAATTAAACTGCGCGAGCGGTTGCTCTGGCTGTACAGTTCCTGCAAGCGGAAGGCATTTTAGAAACCCTGAGAGGGACAGGACAGCACCCCGCAGCGTGGGGCGTATCCCATGTGCAGGCTAGAGTCTCAGAGAGCACCACAGGAACCAGCCCACTCACTTTACAGCCGTGGAAATGGCGCCTGGAAAGGGCTACCAGCAGCAGACAGGTGCGGAGACCCTGAACTTCCTGCCGGCCTCGGGGCGGGCCTGCCTAGGCCTCCTGACACGGGATGATCTTACAGTGTCTAAAACGCTAGTCTGTGGTCCTAGGTTCCCGCTTAGTGGATTTTTCAGTGAACTATGGGTGGTTGTCTCAACTGTTGTACTTTTTGGTGGTATCTTCATGTGACAGAGGGCACGGATGTCCCTGGGGTCTCTAATTTTAATCCCGTTCATAGGGGTGGAGCCTTCCAGACCTGTTCCTCTCCATCACAGTGCCTTCAGTTTGGGTGTCAGGATTCCAACTCGAGGGTTTTGAGGAGGACACAAACAAACGGTCTGTTAGCACCCTGCTTCATTCTAAAAGTCAGGAAAACAAACTTCACCTGAAACTTGGCACTAGAAAAAACACGAAGACAAAATTCTGTACAAAGTTGGAATTTTAAAAAAGAACATAAGGAATGAAGGCATTTAAAACACACAGAAAGATATGCCCACAAAATAGATAAAAATGTAATGTTTCCTAACAGGTTGGATAATGTAAAACATTATAAAAAGACATGGAAAGACTTCAGAATTAAAAAAAAGAAAAACGACTTAAAAATGAATTGACAGAAATAATTAAGAATTTGGAGTAAAAGAAAAAAGTCATTTCGGAAATGAAGTTTAAACTAGAAGGAACATAAAAAAGAATATACAGAAAAAAATAAGGCCTCAAGAGAAGTAGAAGGTAAAAAAAAGAGGTTTTGAATTTTAAAAAAATGAAGAAAGGGATAAAAAAGATCTAGGGGAAAAGAGACAATATGTTAAAGATGACAAAAACTAAACATATGGATAACGGAAGAAGTGAAGCAGAAAATCATGCAATGTAACAAGACAAATACCAAAGATGTAGACCAAGAAAACTTGCCTAAAATTAGGGGGGGAAAGCATTTGAAATTCTATGTCCAAAGAGGACACCATGTATCTATGGATATAAACCACAAGCTACTAACACTTAGAGGTATTCTACTATAATTATTGAACCTTGAAGAAAAGAGTAAAAATTATTTGAGCATTGGGAAAGAGAGAACAGAACTTGTAAGAAAAGAATACCAGATTAATCAGAGCTCTTGATAGCAATACTTCATGCAAAAAAAAAAAAAAAGAAAAGAAAGAAAGAAAAGATGTAGTCATTGTATTTAAGAACATATGCATCCAGCCCTGGCTGGTGTGGCTCAGTGGATTGAGAGCCGGCCTATGAACCAAAGAGTCACTGGTTCAATTCCCAGGCAGAGCACATGCCTGGGTTGCAGGCTGGGTCCCCAGTAGGGGACATATGAGAGGCAACCACACATTGATGTTTCTCTCCCTCTCTTAAAAAAACATATGCATCCAGGCTTGAATCTGACAAAACCGAATTTCAAGTCTAAAAAGTAATTATCAGCATTCAATATCTCAAGGAATATTGCTCCCATTTTGTGAAAATTTACTGGAGAATAAGCTTCAGCAACCAAAGTACCCTCACGGATGTGCAGGGAGATGTGAGGGTTACCTTTTTTAAAATTTTATTGATTGATTTGAGAGAGAGAGGAAGGGCGAGAAACACTGATTTGTTGGTCCACATATTTATTCATCCCTTGGTTGCTTCTTGTATGTGCTCTGATGGGGAATCAAACCGACAGCCTTGGCGTATCCGGACAACGCTCTAACCAACTGTGCCACCCAGCCAGAGCAAGACTGGGTGACAGCTTAGGGGAGGGAACTTTATGCTGCAACAGACGTGAGCTCTGACAACATATAGTAAAATGATTAAAACATGGAGAGAAGATGAGGAGGGTGTAAGCAACAAGATTTATCTTAATGTTTTAACTAATCATGTTGGTAGTACATTGGAATTTTAGGTTTTTCATTAGCATTTTTATTCCAACTCTGTCGTATGTGTAACATGGGATTTAAAAAATGACTAATTATGGGAAATTGGAATTGTGTCCCTTGTGTTTTTGAGAGCCAGGATTTGTGGTATAAAAAGAAAGAAGTTACAGGTATAATATAAAAGTTAAATAAAATCTACGTAGTTTGAATTAGATCAGAAGTATCAATATTGACTCATAGATATTTTATCTTTAAACGTATTATGTGTACAAGGTATGAAAAGAACAATGTACATCAGAATTAGGAAAACTAAGGGTGTGTGTGTGTGTGTGTGTGTGTGTGTGTGTGTGTGTGTGTGTTTGGTTCCACTGGGGGAAAGAAAAAAAGATGACCAATCTAGAGTGGGGCGGGTTTCCAGCACTTAAATTTGACTTTGGAGTATGATTCTCACAAAGAGAAACTGGGACTTTTTACCAAATTGCCTGAACCCAAGTCTAGAGCAGGAAGCATGCTGGGTAACCCTGGAGCACCTTGTCATTTCCCATAGGCAGGAAGCTGTGAGAGACTCCTGGGCTCATGGTGGCAGGACTCAGGGACCAACCTGAAGAGGCTTTGCTGGGACCATTTGAGCTGCAGTAAAAATAATGTTTATATCCACGCGTTTATGATATCGAGGCAAAAAAAAAAAAAAGAATTGGTCACCCTCAGAGGATCCTGGGGAAGTGATTTATTATCTTGAAAAGTACTAAATAAAGGAAGGTTCCAGCATTGACCCTGTCTTTCCTATATGAATTCACTGCTGGGTAACCAGGTGGTAGACAGAGGAATGTCTTTTTATAAAAGCGTTAAATACCAACAACAAAAGATGGACTATCTCCACTTAGCAACCACCAATGAATGAATAGATGTAGGCGCTAAGCATCAAGGACTGCTCGCATCAAAAAAGGGTGACAAGTAAAAACTAAAAAAAAAAAAAAAAAGAAAAGCCCTGGCTCAGTGGGTTGGAACATTGTCTGTACACCAAAAGGTTGTGGGTTCAATTCCTGCTCAGGGCACATGCCTGGGTTGCAGGTTTGGTCCCCAGTCAGGCTGTGTGCAGGAGGCAACTGATCATTGTTTCTTTCCCTCCCTTCTCCTCTCTCTAGAAGCAATAAAAGAAAAAAAAATTAATTAAAAAAGGGTGACAGATGGACATGGCATACTTCCTATATTCTTGTCACACTTTAAGTCTTGCCAAAGGGATCGACCCTGAGTTTGATCCAGCTGCCTCATTTCCTGGGAATACAGAGGGCAGAGAAATACATTGTGCATGTGAATGTGATTTAATAAATCCAGGTGGTGGGGAACTAACCTACTCACCATACCACCCAGGATCTCCAAGGCAAGGATGGAAAGAGAATTTTTTTTAAAAAAATCCTCACCTGAGGATGAGAGAGAGAGAGAGACAGAGAGAGAGAAATATCGATGTGAGACACATCAATTGGTTGCCTCTCATATGCACCCTAACTGGGTATCGAATCTGTAATCCTGGTGTCCAGGACGATGCTCCAACCGGCTGAACCACCCCGCCAGGATGGAAAGAGAATTTAGAGATGAACAGAGACCTAACACAAATACTGAAAGAATTTCATGGGCAATGCTAGAGTGTCTAGGGATGTACATTTGGTTGATGAAACCACTTTTTAAAGAAATGCAAGAAAAGAATGAGTATGGAAATCAAGGTGCTGGTAACTTAAGGGGCAGTGGCTTGGGAGGAAATGCATAGAGGCATGTCCGGGAGGCCATGGAAATTTTATTTCTGACCCGAATGGGGTTTACCTGAAAAACTTTCACTAAGCCATACATTTGATTCATGTGCTTTCTGCTATCAGGGCTTTATTGTATCTCTTAAAAAACAGATCAGAGTACCTGATGATAATATTATATAAGGCTGCAAGAGGGATGAGTGGAGCTAAAGAGGCCTAAGGCTCTACAGTCTGGGACGAGTGTAACGTAGTGATTAACTTCAGACTCTAGGTACACAAATGGCAGTTTCTACAACGGCAACTAAAAGACTAGAAATAGAATCCAGAACACTCTATGTAGTCGAAGAGAATATTGGAATGATAAAAATAATCCTAAAACAGGCAAGAAAGGAGAGACAAAGAGGTGCGGAACAGGTGCGTAACCAGTTGAACCGTGCCCCCCTAAAAGATACGCTGATTTCCTCATCCCTAGTGCCCGTGAATGGGACCTTTTTTGGAAATGAGGCCTTTGCCGATGGAGTTAAGTTCAGATGAGGTTGCGATGAAGTGGGAGGGACCCTAATGTGGGTCCAATGTGGATGTGTCCTGGGAGAGGAGACCCCGGCTCGGAGGGAGCGGGCCATGCCGCAATATAGGCAGGGAGCGGGGTGACACAGCTCCAGGCTGAGAAAGGCCAAGGGTCAACGACTCCCCGCCCCCAGAGGTTAGGAAGAGCAAGACAGCTACTGAGTGAACTCTAAATATAATTTAGTTTGGAAGGACTCTACCAAGCAGCTCAGAGGGCCAAGCTGACGGCTTGATCTTAGAATTCTGGCCCCCAGGAGCCAGGGAAACAGCCCCCCCATGACCTAGAAATAGAGTCACTAAATAGCCCAAAACACTACCCATGCAATGAAATCACCGTTACATCAGACTTCACCAAAACGTAAAACTGCCCCATCAAAAGACATCGTTAATGTCAACTGTAGTTGAAAAACGAAAATCGGTGTGTTTCAAAGAGACACCATTAAGAAAGTGAAGAGGCAAACCCCAGAGTGGCCGAATAGCTACAACACAGCCTAACAAAGATCTCAGGTCTGTAACATATAAAGAACTCCTACAAGTCAATAAGAAAAAGACAACCAAACTTTTGAATGGTCAAAATATGTGAACAAGCACCTCACAAAAGAAGATACCCCAATGATTAACAAATTTATGTGCCATTACTGCTCACCAGGGGAAATGCAAGTTAAAACTACAATGCGGTATCAGTAGACACCAACCAGAGTGGTTAAAATTTAAAAAACCAAGGTCAAGTGTTACCGGGGATTAGAGCAACTGAACTCTCATCCATTTCTGGTGGCAGATACACAGGAAAAGTGTGTCGTGGTTTCTAACAAAGTTAAACATACGCCTACTCTGTGAAACTTGTTCAAGAAGTTTTATAGCAACTTTGTTTATAATTTTCCCAAACTGGAAACAATCCAAAAGGATAAAAAAAGTGTGGCTTGTTCATATATCGGTACATTGGAATAATACGACATAGAAATGATAAAGGATGAAGTACTGATAAATGCAACAGCTGTATTTATCTCAAAAACATTGAATAACAGAAGAGAGACACAGAAGACACTTGAACCCTACACAGGGTTCAAGAACAGGCAGGACTAATTGGGCCACACCAGCCAGGGCTGTTTCTAGCACTATTTAATGAAATACTCAATCCCAACTTCAGAATGTCTCGTTAGGTGTACCTCGTCGAAGGTTTTTGGTGCAAATGACAAAAATTCACATACCTTTTATGAATATTTGTTCTTCTTGTCACATAAACATAGCAGGACTAATACATGGGGAAAAATAAAGACAAACTAAAAGGCAGTCATTTGTCAGTAAGTAATGCCGAAAGGCAGAATATATCGCTGGAGATTGAAATTAAAAATGTTCGAAAAATATGCAAACTGGGACGTTTGCTGTACAGTTGGGTGGAAATAGTATTTTTTTTTTACATGTATCAGTTTATGGTATTTGCCAAATTCTATTGCAATGATGAAAACATAAAGAATTTGGTTGTTCGGAATTTATTTAAAGAAAGATATAGCAGAGGAGACATTCTCAATAGTAGATGATGATGATCATTAAAGATGACATTTGGTGGGGAGACGGTGTAGATGGAGCCACAGCGGGGATGGCTGTCTTTATTGCAATTTTTAATAAAAGTTCCAAGGTCAGGTCTCAGATCAACACTGCACATGCGGACCATTCACAGGCAAAGTACTGAAGGCGAGAAAGAAAAGGCAGAAGTATACCAAGCGCTACAAGGTGTGATCGGTGTGGTTAACTTTATGAAAACAAGGAGTTTAAAATACACTCAGGTCTTTAGGCAATGTTACCACGTCCCCCCAGTGACCTTAGGAAACAGGTGTTGTCTTTTTGTACAAAAAGAAAAATGCTCCAGATTTTTGGAACTTTTTCTGGGATCACGAGTGGTTTTTAATGAGATAGGTCTATAGCAGGTAAAATCAAAGAAAGAAACAGATTTCATCTGTATTCAAGTAAAGGGGCTGCTTGGGGCAATGAATTAAAGATTATCTGCTTCTTTCAAAGAAACATGCTCCAGAGAGATGATTCTGAAACAGATGTTTTTAAATGTTTCCAACATGTCATTTGGATTTTGTTACCAAAAAAAAAAAAAAAATACGTATGGTCATAATAAACTCCTCTAGGTACATATTTTAAAATTCAGAAACAAAATTGTTTAATTTCCAGATGAAATATTTAATTGGGTTTGGGGCCCAATGATTAAAATAGAAAACTGCGTTGTCTTTAAGTGGGTATGGACTTTCCAGTTTTGCGGGATGAAAAAGCCCTGGAGTTTGGCTGCAAAACAATGTGAATGTATTTGACACGACCGAACTGTACACTAAAAAATGGTTAAGATGGTAAATTTCCTGTTCTGTGTATTTTATCACCATTAAAATAACATAAAACTGCAAGAGCTTCCAATTCAGTGTCAAGAATCACTGATTCACATCAAAGGAGATAGAGAGTCGTCGCATTTCATTTAGAACTGTTTGCTCACATTCAAACTCCGTTCTTGGGTGCCCAGTGGCCCCCTTGGTCCAGAATATGGCCTTGCCTTGAATCAGGGCACATTTAGTGGTAAGAAAACAGCACCCTGGAATTTTTCCAGCGAGTATGCTCAAGCCTGACTACTTGAGAAGTGACCGAAGGTCCATGGCATCGAGTAATTTGCCAATTTGCTCAGTCACTGTTTTGAATTGCATCAGATTGGTATGAGGAACAAGTCGTCACATACTTGTCACCAAACCTAGCCAATAGCCCAGCATCCACCCTCAGTGTGACTCTGTAACATTTTATTTACAGTGTGTGTACGGTGATTCTCGTTAAGGGTCTGCAGCGATCTTTAGTTCAGTAAATTCGGCAGGACTTGATCGCACTTTTACATTAACTTATGTATCCTTATAACAGTATACATGTACATATATTCCTTTTAACATATATCTGTATATATTTATATTTTATAGTGTTTAATATGTATTATATTTATATTATTTTTTTACCTTCACCCAAGGACATTTTTTTCATTGCTTTTAGAGAGAGAGAGAAACATCAACTGGCTGCCTTCTCATATGCCCCCTGACCGGGATCAAACCTGCAACCTGTGCATGTGCCCTGACTGGGAATCGAACCCATGACCTTTTGGTCTACAGGATGACGCTCCAACCAACTGAGCCACACTGGCCAGCGCTATTTATATTATTATGTATTATATTGCTAAAGCATTTTGCTACAGTAGGACACTAAAGATTTCTAAAGACCTTCAGACACAATCCTTAAGAAATCAAGGATTTACTGAATCATTTAGAATCAGCTAGCCTGGCATGAATCAGAAGGATCGCGGGTCCTCCTGGGTCCCCTGTGTAACTGGAAACAGTTCTAATTACCCCTCCCCTGCCTGTTTTACTTGCGAATGTCCTTTGTGGTGGAAATAGTCACATTAAAGCTATTTCTCTACCATGTTTTCTCACTAATGGTGCTACATGGGGGGGGGGGGGAATGGACCTCTGTCATTCTTGCCTTCCCTGCACCCCTAGCCTCTTTTTTTAAAAAAAGAATTTTTAAGATTTAAAAAATTTATTTATTTTTAGAGAGAGAGAAAGGGAGGGAGAAAGGGAGGGTGAAAAACCTCAGTGTGAGAGAGAAACATCGATCGGTTGCTTCTCGTATGAGCCCTGACAGGACCGAACCCACAACCCAGGCATGTGCCCTGATGGGAAATTCCACTGGCAAACTTTCTCTTTGTGGGATGACACGCAACCAACTGAGCCATGCTAGTCAAGGCACCCCTAGCATCTTATAATAAAGAGAAAAAGAGAACCATGGTTTTCCTTTTAGGGACCCAAGGGCAAAAAAAGGGGGGCGGGGCACGGTCAGTGAGAGAGCCAGTATGAGAACAAAGTCAACGTGGAGGAAAACAAAGCTGCAATATGGACCAGACCAAATATAAACAATATTGTTCATTTCCTGGATCAAGCCGTACCTGAAACCTTTTCATGATCAGTTTGGATTGAGCCTCTGTCTTTTGCAAAAACAAAGGGAGTCCTGACCAGTACATGGAGCCATCTCTAGCCTGGGCTTCAAAAGGCCCTGTGAGGCTTTGGGAATTTAGACAGACTACAACCAGGACACCCAAAGGTGCCTGTTGTCCACTGGTTCATAAATCTGCATGTGTAATTAGCCTTACAGCACTGTCTTCCACAACCACCCCCGAAGACACAGGGGTAATAGCCAGTTATTCATATTGAAAAGTCAGTTATCGCTCTCCAGCCCATGAGGACCCTTCAGCTCGCCACACAGGGCTGTTTATTATGATTCCTTCCCTCCTCCCTGTTTGCCTATAATCAAAGGGGCACACGCTTCGGAATGAGACAGCTCCTGGCCCTGCCACATACTAGCTGTGTGTCTTTGGGTAATTTACTTAACCCGCCTGATTTGGAATTCCCTGTACATGCAAGAATTTTATCTACACCCTAAATTTTCCATAAGGATTCAAGGGCATATGGCGAGAGCCTTCATTTGTACCAGATAGCTGACTCGCAAAAAGGGGTAGCTGGTTATACTACTTGGCAGACGTTGAGTGAGACCTTTCTGGGAGCCTGGTCCTGGGTGAAGGGTTTTACAGACGTTGTTCATTTAATCCTCCCAACAACTCAGCGAGGTCAGCCCTACTGTGCTCCCCATGGGCCACACACTGTTTTAAGTCCTCCCCGTCTGAAGAAATCATCATTCCTTATAAAAGCTGGAGCACAAAGGTGAAGGAGCGTGACCCCGCCTACAGAGTTCTCTTCCCCAGTCTACGCTGGGTGGCTGGTCACCTCTGTCCCTCCAAACAGGACAGTTTCTGAGATGACGGTGGTGTAGTGTGACATTCCTGGGGCTACACCTACCTTGACTGAATAGAACCCAACCAAGATTTGGGGACTTCTATGGTGAACCGAACTGAAGGATGAAGCACAGGGTGAGGGCATGTCGGACACCACTCTGGTGTGCCGGCACACCTGGGAAGGGACAAGGGAGGAACCACATTCCTGATCCTGCTAAGGACTCTCCCTGGCTTCTGGGGTAGGGACCTGGGTTCTGGAGTGTCCCGGGAAACCCAAGCAGTGCCGCTTCTCCTTGAAGTTGGAACCCAATTAAACAACGATGGAAAGAAATGATTTACATGATAGTCTTGCTGTAATTTTTCCATAGAAATATATGGTGTAGAAGCTAAGTAAATTCCTGGAAACCTGGAAACCCCCCAAAACTGGTAGAAATTTTTTTTTAACTATTTCAGGAAAAAAAGAGAGAGGGGGAAAAAAACACAGTTCTTGGATTTAAACTTTGTTCACACAAACTTTCTTTTTTTAGAAGAAAAACTGGCATTGTTGCATTAAGGGAAGCATGAAACTGTCACGCCAGAGTCCAGTAGCTCTTTTAAAAGTGGCCTATGATTGTGTGGCTTGGAAATTTAAGTTCTTTCCAGATGAAGAGACCTGAAACAGGTCTGCTGAGTGAAAAGCGTGGCCCGCCCTCCTCGCCACCACCCCGCTTCCCCAAGAAAGCAGATTTAACAATGGGAAGGGGCAGTGGGGCCAAAACTCCGCCAAACAAAAGAGCTGCCTGAGACCTGCCGAAAAGAAAAGTCAGCAACAGCTCCCTGCCTGGGGGGGCCCTCTTTGGGGACCTGCGCAGGGCAACAAGTGCCACACAGGATGCTGCTGCCCGGAGACTTCGCAGAAGTACCTGAGCCCCCTGTCTTCCTGCCCGCTGGCCTCCTTCCCACCTGGGAAGAGCAGGTTCACCCACAAGGACCCACCTCCACTCCTGAGTCACTTGTTTTGTTCTGCTGTACAAATTAAAATCACGACAACGTATGGTCCTTTTTACAGATCTTTGCAGAATGATACATATTATAGGAGTTTTATTTAGAGAGGGGTCAGGCATTTGGCGAGGGAACGTCTCTTCACTGGGAGACAAACCGTGCGAAGGACCTGGGTTCAAATCCCATCGTTGCCACATGCTGTCCCCCTGTGACCTTAGCGCTTGCAGCTCGGTGTAAAATGGAGAGGAGACTTCTTGTCTCGCTGGCATAGTGTAAGGTGAGCACGACCACGTCCTGCTGAGGCCACAAGGAAGCAGGCGGCCTGTTCCCACCTCACCAGCTCACCTGGGAGGCGGGCGGGGCCGAGCAGGGGGAGAAGGGACAGAAAGGAACCCCCCCCCCCACGAGGCTGGTGCTAGGCTCACATGGTCCTTCACTCCTGCTCCTTGAGGAGTGTGCGCCCCGATGCGGCGTGCAGCCGACGCCCGCCTCCCCCTCGTGCACTCGCACAGGGGCCACTGAAATCCGCACGGCGAAGTCACGCCCTCCAACCGGAGCCCGGTCTCTGGCTCTGAAAGCTCGCCCATCTCCTCGCCGTGCCTTTGTTTTCGGCTTTCCGCCGCTGCTCGGCCAGCCCCGTGCCTCTCCCGCTCCACCCCCCGCCGCTGCTCGCTCCCAGCGCGCACACAAAGGGGGCCCCCGAGGCCCAGGTGCCCGGACCTGCGGGCTTGTTTACCACTCGGGGACCCGCCGCCGGGCGCTGCCCCGCGCCGCCGCCTAGCGGCGGGAGGCGGCATTGCGCCGCGTGCGGGCCGATGACCCAATGCCGCAGGCATCTGAGGATAACCTTTCCCCCTTCTTTCCAACACCAAATAAGGGGGCTCTTCCCTCGGCGTGCCGGGCCTGCGGCGGTTAGGCCAAGGGGCGTGGAAAGGAGGATCCGGGAACGAGGCTGACAGTCGGCAAAACAACCGACCACATCGTTCCCGCGGCAGCCGGCCTGCTCCCTGCTTCGGGCAGGCTCAGCGCGAGGACAGGAGGGGCGCTCCCTGCAGCGGGGCCCCCTGCGCCCCACCGGCAGTGCCACCGAGACCCCACAGCCCTCAAGCAGTGGAAGAGCAAGGGCCCCCGCCCCGTGCAGCGCTCCCTGCAGACCTCCAGGCCCCACGGGGTGGGGGGCGCAGCGGGGGGCCAGCCAGGTCAGGCTGCCAGGCCTGGAAACCCTGGCATGGCCCGGGAGGGAGGGAGTCACTACTGGTGGTTGACAGTGTTTGGTAACCACAGAAACCGAGATTTGACCTATATTTTCGAGTATGGCCTCAACTCTAGTTTTCCTTGTAGAAATCAAAGTGAGAGACTTTGAACGGACTGGCTGTTAATGTGCCACCCGCTATATGCCAGAATGCCACCCAGAAGGCCGGGCGAGTTGGAAGACCTCGCTGGCTGGTTTGCGGACGACTCGTAAGGGTCTCCGGCGCACCGTCCCGGCCGGGAGGCGGTGGCTGTCCCCTCTCCCTGCCTTCTGCCCACCACAGATCCTCCTGCCCACCAGCGGAGGGCAGCTGCATGGTATTTACCAGGATTTTCAATGCGTTTGCTGTTGGCTATTTCGTTCGACTTCTCAGCTTTATCCTAAGTAGGTCACGGGGAGGACCCATGCAGATGGTGGTCACAGCCCTGCTTATGACAGTGACACCAGCCGGCCTCAGTTGAACATTTACTATGTGCTGCAAAGGGTTATAAATGTTTTACGAATATCGGCTCACACCATCCCTACGCAGTGGGTATTACATTAATGCCCCTGTCTCACAGAAGAGGGACCTGCATTCAGAGATGACGTTTTCACGCAAGATTGCCCAGCTGGCGAGTGGCGGGGCCGGGACTTGTGCTTGGCTTCAGGGGGCTCCACTCGGCCCTTGACCGCAACACTGTTTACCAATTTAGAGTAATTTGGAGTACAAATCAATTTACAGTATGATTAATGTAGAGTATATCCGTGTGATGGAATATTCTCCAGCCACAGCAATGGTGATCTAGATGGGGACTAACTGGCATCAAAAAATGTCCATAACATAGTCTTGAGGCAAAACAGCAAAAATAACAGGATGCCGAGGCTGTGCGGGAGGGCGCCCATGGCCTTGCTAACCTCAGTCACCTGGGGGTGGTGGGCTTCAGCTGCCTAAGATCACAGGTATGTTTTCTGTATTGTTGGGCCCTTTTTGGACATGAGTGTATATTAGTTTCTAATTTAAAAACATCTGTTTAGCTTTTTAAGAAAGAAACGGCATAGAGGGTGTACCATTTCACTGTGTGATCTAGATACATTTTATACGTATCAATATTATTATATATTACCTATATTTAACCTCTGTCAAGTGTGTGCTCAAATCCCACTTGCTCCTCAAAGCCTTCCTTGACCCTGAAGTTGGAAGTCACAGCTCACTGGGTTCCTTTCCCGGCAAGAACTGGTGGTGTCTGGACAGGAACGCAGCTGTGTGGGCACATTCTCAGGTCACCAGCAAAGCTGCCCGCTCGGGGACGGAGACACAGGCTGCTCAACTGTTTTCAGTGTGTCCCCTGATACCACACACAGCACGGTGCCCTTGGCAGGGTTCAAGTATTTATCAATAGATTGGCATGAACCCATGATGACAGAACAATCTTCAGAAGAATTACTGGCATAATTAGTTGTTTGATATCTGGTGTGGAACAAAATACTGTGGAAATAACCAGACCCTCATCTTGTGCTTAAAGCCAAAGTCGTTTGCTGGAAAAGGTGCCGGGGAGACATGTATGAATGGCCAGCTCCTCTCTTTTCAGTGGTACCAAGACCTTCCTTAAGGACTTACCGTGTCCGACGTCCCCACGGTAGGAAGAATCAGTCCCCTTGTGCCCGCTGCGTGGGTCGAGCCATGAGCCTGAGGTTCCCCTGCGGCTGCAGTGAATCCACCTGAAATAAATTAATTTGTTCAGTGCTGGTTACAGACACCTTGCAAAGCTTCATCTTTTAAAGTGGCAGCAAATGTCTTCTAGTATTAATGAGGATGACTCTGAAAAGTACGTCTCTGGAAAGGTTTTCTGTCTTCCAGTGGCTACCCAGTGTAGCCCCCCCGCCCCCGTCCCCCTGCCCCCTCCTGCCCTGACATATGATTAAACCCCAATGCGTTTTCATGTTCACGCGTGGCTTTGCGTCTGGACCACGTGTGAGAAATCAGACAGGGATCGGAGCTGGGAGCTGGGTTGCACTGGGGAGGAAAAAAAATCTGTCAGCTCCGTTTGGAAAAAGCCACATGGCAAGGCAAGAGCAGCCAGCAACTCTGACAGTCCTGTGAAGTATTAATGCGTCATCGTGAGGTATTCAAATCACATTTCGCACACTCGCTTCCCCTGTTCGGTGGCTACCAGAAAATGGAGATATTCATGTATGGCAGTGGTTTTCAGCCTTTGTCATCTCACGGGCACACATTAACTAATGACTAAAATTCTGCAGCACTCCAAAAAATGTGCTTTTTGCCCATCTGACCAAAAAAAGGTATGATTTTGATGCCTTCACAGCAGACGGCTACTGTTGTGTTGCCTGTTGTCACTTTTTTATTTGACAGTCTAAGGGAAAAGAAGTCAGTGCCCAGACTAAATAGTCAGGTACTGCATGTTTTAAAAATTCTTGTGGCGCACCAGTTGAAAATCACTGGCATGTAGGAATATATGGAACAGTGTGGGGGAGGGTACACCGTCCCCCCCCCCAGAAGCTTACCAGCATTTGGAAACGTTAATGATCATGCAACACCTGACTCTCTGAAGATGCTATTATTACACCTACATTACAGATAAAACACTGAATCAGTAAAAAAAAAAAAAAAAAAAAAAAAAATATATTTTTTTTCAATGATTTGCCTGGTGTCAACTTAGAAGTCGCTGGTTTTGAAGGATCCCATGGTTACCCTGGCTGATGTGAAATCTCACATACCCCAGGCCACCGCTAAGAGGCTGAAGGTGAGGCAGGATTACGTCCTAAACTCTGGCCTTCCCCCAGTCTGCGGGAAGGATGGGAGGATGGGGATGGAGCTCCACCCCTGGAGCTGCACATACCTGCTGCTGGCAGACCATTGATGGGGGTGGACGGGGACAGATTCCAAATGGACCACAGGCAGTAGCCTTGCTCCAGGGCTGCCATGAGGGTCACAAAGTTGTTTGAAAAACCCACACCTTCCCAACAGCAGCCCTGAAAGCGGTGTGTTGTTGGTGGGGAGGCAGGGCCAGCTCCTGGCTGGAGCGAGGCTTAGAGCCTGGGACGAGCTTGCTTCTCCCAAAGATGGCCAGGGGACACCGCTCCCATTACTGTGAGCTCACACAGAGACGGAGACAGAGGCCAACAAACGTCTGGGCAGCTTTGAGACCACAAAAGATCCTGCGACTGGGGCCATGCCGAAAATGGGAGGAGTTTTACATTTTGGGGAGTCGAAGGCCTAAGTACATCTCTGGGAAGGTATGTCCTGGGTTTTGGAAAACCCATCCAGACACGCAAACATTCAGCGATGCAAATGTTTGAAAAGCATTGTACCCTGTGGGTACAGGGTGTTGCATATAGAGGACTGCAAACCACACACACAACTCAGTTTCTCCTGTGAAACTCTGTTTGGCCTAAACAGGGTTTCAAAAGAAATGAGTCCACCTTTTAAAATCGGAATCTCCTGCGAAAGAAAGAAAGGAAAGGAAAGGAAGGAAAGGAAGGAAAGGAAGGAAGGAAAGAAAGAAAGAAAAGAAAGAAAAGAAAAGAAAAGAAAAGAAAAGAAAAGAAAAGAAAAGAAAAGAAAAGAAAAAAGAAAAGAAAAGAAAAGAAAAAAGAAAAGAAAAGAAAAGAAAACGGTAGCATCACTATCCCTGCATTTGTGGGTGGTTCCCCAGCTCCCGGTTTGGAGGAGCACTGACTCCCCAGTGCCCCTCCCCCCACAGCACGGAACCTAAGCATCGTTGTTCTTGTTATAAAAGACACGTTTTTCTTTGTGCCTGGCCTCTATCAAACAACAACAGCGAGAAAATGAAAGCTGAACACACTGATGCCGCTCACTGGGGGCACTGGGGCTGGCATCCCATGATACAGACGAGTCCTCTCCTGGAGGCCTGGTGCCAGCGAGATTCCTTTGGATAATGGTTTTCCTAAGAAGCCAGCGATGTGGGCCACCTGCGGCATCCAGCTGTTGCTTGTGTTTGAAGAAATATTAATCATAAAGCTAATATTTATTGAGCACTTACTCTGTGCCTGGCCATTTTCCCAGCCCTTTACGTAAATTAACTTATGTAATTCTCACCAGAAAAATGCAGTTAATGCGGTTGTGACCGTTTTATGGATAAAGGAACCCGGGTACAAAGAGCTTGAGTAACCTGCGCCGTGTCTCCCGGCGAGGAAGTGGTGGAGCCAGGATTCCGACGCCAGCCAGCGGGCCCCAGAGACGGTGCCGCAGCAGTGCCCCCAGATTTGAGCGGCTTAAAACAACAGAGGTTTCCCCAGATGGTACAGCTCAGTGGATTGAGCGTTGTCCTGAGAACCGAAGGGTCGCCGGTTCGATTCCCCAGTCAGGGCACGTGCCTGCAGCAGGTTCCCAGTAGGGAGCGCGCGAGAGGCAACCACACACTGATGTTTCTCTCCCTCCCGCTCTGTCTAAAAATAAAATAAATAAAATCTAGAAAATTTAAAAAGGAAGGTGTATTTCATGTTCATGCTACATGATTATTAACGGCCGGCTGTCATCCTGGACAGACGAAGTTGCCCCATCGCCCTGGCGGGCGAAAGAACCCAGCAATGGGGCATCCGCGATTGAAGGCTTCCCCTAAGGGGTGGACTTTTATCACTTCTGCCCACATTTCATTGGCCAACACAAGTCACGTGGCCAAGCGCAACTCCAAGAGGCCTGGAGAAAGGCGGTCCTCATTCGGAAAGAGGCATCTTCTTGAAAGGTGAGAGCTGAGGCTTGACTCCGAGGTCCTCAAAATCTAGTTTACATTTTCTGGGCTAGGACGTCCTTGCCATCGTCTCAGGTTAGTCTTGTTAGCATTTTGTGGATGGGTTGGTCCTGCCTCTACCACCCTTTCATTCATCATTGATCATTTCCTTTAATAGAGCCTCGAACTTTTATTGGGTCTTGTCTGCTTGGCAGGCACTGAGCTGGAGGTGGGGGGTGGGGGGGCAAAATCAGATAAAACGCAGGCTCTACTCTGAAGCACTTAATAAAGCAGTCTTCCCGTACTTTTGGAGAGGTGCTCAATGCCAAGCAAGGTATTTTACGTTCAATCAGTTTGGAAAGCTCTGTGAAGGATCACCTCTTTTTGGAGAGTCACAAAGCGCACTGACATTCTAAAGGAGACGGGAAGGACGGCTGAAAGAAGTATGTTTATTTTACCCATGATTTTCCGAACTTATTTGACATTGGAGCCCTTTTAGACTAAATCGCCTATATTAATGTCTCAAGGAACTAAGTTTTTTGGAATGCACTTTGAGAAAGCTATTGCATCGCCATCTTAACCCGATGGTGTCCTGCACAGCACAGGAAGGCTGGCTAACGGAGAGTTTGCTCCCTCCGCCCGAGCCGAGGAATGAGTCTTCTGCCTACAGACTCGGGCGGGGACTAGAATCTACACCAGCAGCTCTCGTCTGTCTCCAGCTTGCTGATGGCAGAGCTTGGGACTTCTTTAAAGTCGCCAATTCCTTATAATAACCCATACACAGTGACACGCCCCTGCCTCATGGGGATACGTTTTGAGAAAGGTGCCCTTGGATGATTTGGTCACTATGCAACCCACCCAGAGTGCACTCGCACACACCCAGATGGTACAGCCCACGGCACACCGAGGTCGCCTGCTCTGGCTTCTGGCTTCTGGACAACAAACCTACACAGCGTGTGACTGCACAAAACCATGCGAGATTAAAGCAAACGCAAGAGAAAACGACGCCTTCAAGAGATGCAGTGACCACGAGGTGTATGGACCTGCTGTCAGCATAACATGGCTACTGTTTTACAGTAGACATTTTTTTTTATAAGTAGAAAGAGTTCACTCTAAAATAATTATAGCCTTGACCGGTGTGGCTCAGTCGGTTGAGCGTCATCCCGCAAAGCGAAAGATCGCCGGCTTGACTCCCTGTCGGGGCACCTGCCTGGGTCGCAGGTTCGATCCCCGATTGGGGTGCATGTGAGAGGCAACCGATCGATGTTTGCCTCGACTGTCAATGTTTCTCTCCCTCTTTTTCTCCCTCCCTTCTCCTTGCTCTAAAAATAAATAAAGAAAAGCTTTAAAAAAATAGAATAGTGATAAAAACTGCTCTTGTAAATAATAAACCAGTGAATAGTCATTTATTGCCACGATCAAGTGTCATATACTGCATGTAATGTGCTCTGCTCTTTCATGACTGGCAGCGTAGTAGATTAATTTACATCAACATCACCACAAACACGGCCGTACTGTGCTTGGGCTATGACATCACAAGGGCTACGACATCACAAGGGCTATGACATCATAAGGGCTACGACATCACTAGGCGATAGAAATTTTTAGTTCCCTTGTAATCTATGTGACCACTGATTCGTACATATGGTCCGACGTTGACCAAAATGTTGCCATGTGGTGCATGACCGTGTGTGTGTGTGTGTGTGTGTGTGCATGCGCGTTTATTGGTTCCATTCCTCTGGAGAACCCTAACAGACTTTGGTACAGGCTTCTGGTAGGGTGGTCCATGGCGCCTCAGAGCTCATAGACTACTTTGTGGATGAATAGCTACAATGGAAATCTCAACGCCTTCGCATTAATTCCCTTCTCTGGATGTAGCCACCATCTCATTCCTTGGTGAGCTGGCGTTCTTCTAGGAACCATGTAAATTGTATATTCACCAAGAACATTATTTATAAATTCCAATGGGAAAAAAGCCCAAATAGTGTAAACAGTGATACAGTAATTACACTTAGTGTTGAGGCTAGTTTTATTGCAAAATTTCCCTTAAATATGTTTCTTGACTTTGCCCGTAATCACCACGAGTTAAGCACTAACAGGAAATCAGCATATGTTTCTTTAATGAATCAACAGTGCATGACCGAGGAATGTGGAGGTTGGTGTTTATTTTTGAGATCAAAGGGAGAAAAATTAAGCCCAGAGGTACTTGTTTTTTGGAAAAATCACACTCCTGTGTGTTAGGGGGGCAGGAATCTTTTAAAACTTAACTGTTTTCTCCTGGTTACGCCTACCGCTAATGTGCATCTATAAATAGGGTTTAAATATTGCCCTCCTGCCTGTTTCCTACACAGGCTGTTATGTACTTTTAATTAAGAGATTTCCAAAGAGCCTCATTCCATTGTACCCTTGGAGCCAAACAACAGAGGGTGTGGCCTTTCCACAAAGAATGACTTGCTGTTATTCATGTCCAAGACAAGACCCACAGAGAGGAAGAATCCACAGACCAGCGCTTCTCAGACTTGAGGGAGAGTTGGGCTTAAAAGATGATGTGAACTTCTTCCTGGAACTTAAAAAAAAGATGTGCACTGACTACGTAATACAGCGTGAGGCTAAAAGTCTGGACAGAGACCTGGTTACCGATCTGGTCCCTTCGCTCTTCTCAATGTTTCCTGGACGCTTCCTACTTCGCCTACAAAGAATTTTGCAAAATCCTGGTTGCTGAGTCTTTGTCATGTGGACAATACTCCATCTAGTGGTCAACAGGATGATTGCAAAAATAGCCTCACAGGTCACATGCCAAACTATTGCACGGAAATACGGGAGCTTGTAAAAATCTGATGCCTGGGCTACGCTCCATTCCTATTAAGTCAGTATTTCTGAGTGTGGGGCTCAGGCATCAGCATCTGTATTAAAACTCTACAGATGGTTCCAATAGGAACCGGTGACTTCTGCAACCAAAACAATGCATTAAAAGGGAAAACAACTTCCTGTGGTTTTTCATATCACATATTTCATAAGAAGAGTTTTGATGTACAGAAGTTTTTGTTTCTTCTTTAAAATTGGATAATTTTTTTAAAAGGAGTCAGCATACGGAACACCAGAGAAGCTATAAACATAGACTTAAATCAGAACGTGTGGCTTCCAAGGCTAGCACAACCACACTACACTTGGGTTCCAATTTATAAACCAAGACCCGCAGGGACACAACCTCATTGTTCCGGATGTTTCCAGAGTAAATGCCTGGGAATCACTTAGAAGGACCCTACTGCATAATAAATGTTATTTAAATATATGTTGTTATGCATCTATAACATTACAACTTGCTTTTTCAACTTAAATACGTTACGAACACCTCAGATAGTTTGTTCAAAAGATCTAACTCATTCTTCCATACTGTAAAAAAGCCAGCTGTGAATACACATCCTTCGAAGAATAGCACCCACCCAGTGGATTTGATGGGTTCAATGGTATAAGTGTTTGACTTTTTTTTTAAAGATTTTTTTTTCTTTTATTGATTCTAGAGAGAGGGGAAGGGAGGGAGAAAGAGAGGGTGAGAAACACTGATGTGAGAGAGAGATATCAATCAGTTGCCTCTTGCATGTACCCCTGACCAGAGACCAAACCTGCAACCCCGCCATGAGCCCTGACTGGGAATTGAACCGGCAACCTTTCGTCTTGCAGGACATTGCCCAACAGACTAAGCCACACTTGTAAGGGTGCATATGACATTTTTACTGACCAGCCAGCCAGCATCTTTACCCAAAGGAAATAATTCACCCTCCCACTAGCACCTTCATAAGCACCGAATGCACTTTTCAAGGTTTTTAATTCTGGCCAAGATGATTGGTGAAGATACTATCACATTGATATAAGTTGTAGTTGCCTGTGTAGTAGAGAGTCTGGAAACATTTATTGGCCATTTTTATTTCCTCTTTCATGTACCACCCAGTCATGCCTTTTGCTCATGTTTCTATTGGGTTGAGTGTTTGTTTTTATCATTTGTAAGAGTTCCCCATATCTTAGGGACACTAACTTGTCAGTTAAGAAGACTGCAAATATTTTTTTCCTATATGTTTCTGCATTTTAGCTTTTTATAGTCAAACCTGGTAGTCTTTCTTCTTACGGGCTCTGGAGGCCCCATATTGTATGAGGGCCCCTTTCCCTCCTCCCACGACCATCCTGAGGGTAGGCAGATTTCCTCCTAAGCTTATTCTATTATTTTTTGTTTTGTCTTCATTTTGAATT
Organism: Mormoops blainvillei; assembly: GCA_004026545.1. Classification (NCBI taxonomy): domain Eukaryota; kingdom Metazoa; phylum Chordata; class Mammalia; order Chiroptera; family Mormoopidae; genus Mormoops; species Mormoops blainvillei. The sequence continues at coordinate 65,696 of PVJD01006963.1, read as the reverse complement.
TTAATACATTCATAACGATTTTATTCATAGTTGGAGGGGCTGTCTTTTGCACATCAATAACCATTATGCCCGTATCATCAAGTAAAGAGGCCATCTTCTCCTCAGTGAACAAAGACACTGTTTATCATGTATTAAATTTGAATATATGCTCAGGTTTTTTTACTTTCTGGCTTTCTGATATGTAAGCTTCTTTATAAGCCAAAACTATATGAGTTTTTAAAAAAAATAAAGCTATTACATTAGCATATAGAAAGTTTTAATATCTGGTAAGGCAACTGTACCTTGATATCCTTTTTCAAAAATAAAGATTTTTATTGACAATTCTAAAATATTTGGAATTTCTTCAATATAAATGTTAAAATGTTGTGTGTTGTTTTTTTTTATAACCCCAGAAAAACACCATTGATATTCGGATTGGAATTCATTTAAGGTTAGTATTTACTTGGAAATTATTGACATGTTTTTATTATTAATTCTCCCCATCTAAGGACAGGATGTACCTTCTATTTGTTTGAATATTATTTTTATGCCCTTAATAAATTGTTATGGCTTTCTTCAGGTAGGTCTTACAATTTGGAAAATTTTTATAATAAAAAAATACCCATAAAGCACGTAGCCCAAACATCCAGCATGTAATAACTATTAAAAAAGTCATCTATTATTATTGTTATTTTTATTTTTATCTTTACTTATTCTCATTAAATAAAATTATAAAAGAGACAGGGTTTAAAAGTCCCCTTACTGATGAACTTGTGTGGACCCTCAATATTGTAAAAATGTCAGTTCTCGCTAAAGCTCATCTATAGATTCAATGCAAGCTCAATAAAAATCCCAGATTTTGCCCTGGCCAGCGTGGCTCAGTTGGATGGAGCATCCTCCTATAACTGAAAGGTTGCAAGTTCATTTCCCATCTGGGCAACTACGGTCCTCGGACCACGCACGTGCGGGAAGCAACCCATCAATGCTTCTCTCTCTCCATCCCTCTCTCTCTAAAAAGCAATGAAAAAATGTCCTCAGGTGAGGATAAAGAAAAAATCCCAGGTTTTGCTCATGTGCGTGTGTATGTGTGTGTGAATTCACAAATTAATTGTAAAATTTATACAGCAGAATACAACATGTCAAAAATAGCAAAAGTCATCTTGAAGAAAAAAGAACAAAATAAGAGGACTTCTCTTACTAGGCACCAAGACCTGTTATGAAGTACACACCGTTGCTCTGTTCACGACGTGGGGAACACTTTTGTCACCGGAGTGATGGGAAAGGATGATCTTTACAATAAACAGTGCGGAGTCCCCTGCAAATCAATACGGACACAATTTATGTTGATCTCTGTAAACACTCTACACAGAAATCGATTCCAGATGGACTGCAGTAAATATGAAAGGTAAAACAACCCAAGGTATAAAACATAATATAGGAGGCTACCTTCATGTTCTTGGGCTATGCAAAGATTTGTTACAAGGACACAAAAAAAACCCCCCATAAATCACAGAGTAAAACGTTGATAACTCCACCTACATTAAGGCTACAAATTCTGTTCATCAAAGGACACCATTAGCTGGTTCAACGTAACAAAACCAATCAGTGTAATATGCCATATTAAGGGAGTAAAACCAAAAACATCGTGATCATCTCAATAAATGCAAAAAAAACCCCTGAACATTTGACAAAATTCAACATCTTTTCATGATAAAAAACAGACAATAAACTAGGAAGAGAAGAAAAATTCCTCAATCTGATACAGGGCACCTATGAAAACCTAACAGTTAACATTATACTTAATGTAGAAAGACCTAAAGATGAAATGGTAAAAGACTTGAGGTTATCCTAGGACCAGGAACAAGACAAGGCTGTCCATTCCCAGCACTTTTAGCCAACATTGTCCTGGAGGGTCTAGCCAAGACAGCCGGGCAAAGAAGTAAAATAAAGTGCATCCACATTGGAAAAGAAGAAGTAAAACTTCTCTTTTTGCAGATGACAGGATCTCATATACAGAGAATCTTAAGGAATCCATCCATACCAAAGAAGCCTATTAGAGATAATAAATGAGTTCAGCAGTTTGCAGGATAGAAGATCAATATACAAAAATCAGTCATATTTCTGTGTATCAACAATGACTAATCTGAAAGTGAAATTAATAAAATGATTCCATTTACAATAGCATTATAGGGGATAGCACACTTAGGAATAAATTTAACAAAAGAGATGCAAGATTTGTATACTGAAAACTCCAAAATGTCATTAAAAGAAATTAAAGACCTAAATAAATGGAAGGACATTTATGTCCATGGATTAGAACATTTAATATTGGTAAGGTGGCGATCACTCCTCAAATTGATCAACAGATTCCACATAATCTCTACCAAAATCCTGGTGCCATTTTTGCAGATATTGACAAGATGATCCTAAAACTGATACAGAAATGCAAGAGACCCAGAATAGCTTAAACAACCTTGAAAAAGAAGAGCAAAGTTGGAAGATGAACACTTCCTAGTTTTAAAACTTACTACAAAGCTACAGCAATCAAGATAGTGCAGTACTGGCATAAGGATGGACACAGGCCAATGGAAGAAAATTGAGCATCCAAAAATAAACCCATACATTTATAGCCAATTGATTTTGCAAGGATGCCAAAATAATTCAATAGGAGAAAGAATAGTGTTTTCAACAAACAGTACTGGAACAACCAAATACATGCGAAGGAATAAAACTGGACTCCCTACCTCACACCCTATCCCAAAGTTCACTCACAGTGGATCGCAGACCCACTATAAAAACTATAAAAACTCTTAGCAGAAAACATAGGTGAAAACCTACATGACCTTGGATTAGGTTGTGGTTTCTTTGATATGACACCAAAACACAGACAACCAAAGAAAATAATAGGTAAGTTCGACTTCAAAAAAATTTTTTAAACTTTCTGCTTCCCGGGATGCTATTAAGAAAGTGAAAAGACAACTCACAGAATTGGAGAAAATATTTGCATACGAAATATTTTATATCTAGAATATATAAATAATCTTACAATACAATGAACAATGAAAAGGCAATGTAATTAAAGCATGGGCAAAGGATGTGAATAAACATTTCTCCAAAGAAGATATACAAATGGCTAATAAGCACATGAAAAGATGCCAAATATCCTTAGTCATTAAGGAAATGCAAATCAAAACCAAAGGGAAAATCCACTTCACATCCTCCAGGAGGGCACAGCCCAAAAGACAGACAATAAACAAAGATGAGGAGAAACTGGAACCCTCATCCCTTGTTAGTGGGAATGTAAAATTGTGAGGCCATTTTTGAGAAGTTTGTCTATTCCTCCAAAAAGTTATACACAGAGCTACCATATAACCCAGCAACTCCACCTCTAGCTTTCAATCCAAGAGAATTGAAAACGTATGTTCATACCAAGACTCGTACACGAATGTTCAGGGCAGCATTTTTCATCATAGCCAAGAAGTGGGAACAACTCAAGTGCCCATCAGGTGACGAACTAACAAAGTCTATTGCACCCATGCAGCAAAGCAGCATTCGGCCACAACAGAGGATGAAGTGCTGAGACATGCTACAACACGGATAAACCTTGAAAACATGCTAAGTGATAGAAGCCGGACACAAAAGAATACACATTTCATGATTCCGTTTATACGAAGTGTTCAGAATAAGCAAATCCACAGAGAGCAAAGTGTAGAGTCGTGGTTGCCAAGGATGGGAAAAGGCAGACGTGAGAAGTGATAGCCAATGGGAATGGGGTTCTTTTGGGGCTGATGAAAACGTTCTAGAATTAGATCGTGATGTCGGATGCGCAGCTTTGTGAGTATACCAGCAACCACTGAAATGTTCACTTCAAATGGGTGTGTTTTATGGCATGTGAATTATGTCTCAGTCGTTAAAAGACGCCTTTAGGAAAGAGAAAAGGCAAGACTGACAGTGGGAGGTGTTTGCAATGCCCATAAGCACAGAGAAACAACCCCAGATGCAAGAAATAACCTTAGAGGCAAGGACTTGTATCCCGAATAGGTTAAAAAGAAAAGAAAGAAAAAGCAAAAAAATAAAATAAAACAACAACAACAAAAACTCCTACCAATGAGCAAAGGACACACGGCTCTACCAAAAAAAAAAAAAACAGGCAAAAGAAATGAACAGACATGTTGCAAATGAGTAGCCAATAAATATCTGAAAAAACATTCAACCTCATTAGTAATCAAGACAACGTAAATCCCGAAGCCTAATACCATCCCCCGTGCCAATCCTAAACCCGAACTCTTAAACACCCACTATCATGGCTACAACTCAAAATACTGAAACACTCCTGGGACATTTTATTTTGCCTTTTATCATCACCAACGGGAACCGCAGCTCTGCTTTCTAACCCCATAACTTAGTTTTGTTTGTTTTTGAATGGTATAGTCTTCTGAGTCTGGCTCCTTTCACTCAATCTCATGTTTGTGACATTAATCCATGGTGTGCCTGTGGCAACAGGACAGTCATTAGGGCTCTGCTGTGTTGGACGAGATTACAGTGTATGAATAGATCACCGTTTACTGACTCATGATTTCTGTTACTGGGAATGTGGGTTTGTCTCCAGTTCTTGGCTGTTACAAAGAACACTGCTATGTTGAATAAAGAAGTCAGATATGTAAGAATGAGCACTGCGTAATTCCATTATGCTGGCTACGTCAGTCTATGGTTTCAAAGGGGTGAAGGGAGAGGTCTGGGAGGGGAGGAGAGAGGGTTTCTGCATGCCGGCTATCTTCTTTTTTTTTTTTTAAGATTTTATTTATTGATTTTTAGAGAGAGAAGGGAGGGAGAGAGGGAGAGAAACATCAGTGTGTGGTTGCCTCTCGCTCATCCCGTACTGGGGACTTGCAACCCAGGCATGTGCCCTGACTGGGAGTCAAACCGGCACCCTTTTGGTTTGCAGGCTGGCGCTCAAGCCACTGAGTCACACCAGCTGGGACCATCTTCTATTTTTTATCTTACTACTGGCCGTGAGCTTGTCCTGGGTCTCTGGCTAGATGCCCTGCACGGTCATATCTTCCCCCTGGAATCTGACCCCCCATGCCCTCAATTTCCCTCTTATCCCCCGTTTATCCTGGAGTCAGATTTTTAAACAGAAAGTCAGTTCTTGTCACTTCTTCTCCTGTCAAAAGTCTTTCCTTAATCCAGGCAGACGTGGGAGCCCCGTTGCCAACCTGTCCTTCCCCAGACGTCAGCTATCTCTCTGCAGGTGGCTTAGTCCTCGGCACTCTCCCTCCAGCTGCTGCCCTGTCCTAGGTCCCCCGGGGATTCCCCTGGGATTTCCCTGGGCCCATGGCTGCCTGGGAAGATTTGTGCAAGTGTCACCACTGCTCGAGACAAATTTCTCGCCATGAGGCTGGGGTGAAACAAAGCGAGCCTGTCGCTCATTTTTATTCACCCCCGAAGAAATGCAAATGGGAAATCGAACATTCGCATTATTCCAATCGCCTCATCTGTCTGGATTGCCACCTTCATTTGTGAAAGAAAGTGTTCAGCGCAGCACGATGAACAACGCGTTGGGAACGCTTACAGACACGAATAAATAAATATTGTAACTCCAAAATCTATTCTTGGAATATTTGGTATTATCTCTTTATGGATTCTGGCTGGGGGAGGAAGGGGAAAGGCTGACAATTGTAATAAAAATCCAGCTTTCCCTGAATTCAATAGCTACGATTCAGGGACTGTAGGCTGATACGGTTTTAAAGCCAGAAATGGTCTATATTAGTTCCATGTCGCTGCCGAACAGGCAATCCCCAATCAACACTTGCTTGTTATCTCGCGGTTTCCGAGGGTCAGGAACCCAGCAGCGCCTTAGCTGAGTGGGTCTGGCTCAGGGTCTGTCACGAGGTTGCAGTCAAGCTGTGAGCCGGACTGTAGTTTTCTCAAGGATTGACAGGGGCTGGCGAATCCACTTCCCACCCACTCGCATGGCTGTTGGCAGCCCTTAGCTCACGGAAGGCTTTGGGGGTCAGGCTGCATTTCCTCACTGCTAATGACGTGACATGACATGGCATCTGACCTCCCCCAGGGGGCGCAATGCGAAGAAAAGAGTGACAAGGACGTCCTGGTGCTTTCATGTGGACACATTCTGGCACAAGGAGGGGGCGAATGGCAGTCCGTGAGGTTACTGGGGCCATCTTGGAGGCTGGGTGCCACAGGACCTTGGAGATAACAGAGTCAGAGTTCCTTAATGACAGCCGAGGGAGCTGTGGTCTGGGGAGGAGGGACTGGTCAGGGCCACGACACTGACTCCCACGCAAACCAGGACTTGAACCCGGACTTTGCCTATTTCAGGACACTTCAATTTGGCACTGAACTCTACCCTGTCCCTCCATTTAGGCCTGGCAGAAAGGGAGAGGAATTCTGATCTGAAAGATATTAATTTCTACCACCCACTGAATAGGGTCTGTGATATGGGGTCTCTAGTAATACGAAGGCCCACTCCGCCAGGTTTGTGGTTGGAGACTCATGCCTGTCACAAGGGACCCTGCCTGAACAACTTGCCCGCCAACCTACCTCTCCAAGCCACCGTAAGACACACCGAGTGGTGGTCCTGCCACGAGGAGCCCTCCCGCTAGTGGATGACTCCCCAGCCCCCACCCCAACTTTTGTCTCCACTAATCCAGGGGCACCCCAGCCAAGGGCCAGCCAGGTTTGCCCCTGTGCCCCTTAATGCCACTTGGACGGGTTATGTCACCTGTAGCTTCCACAACTGCCATGAAAACGAATGAAACACAAGTGTGCAAAAAAGTGTGGTTTCTAGGGCGGCGTAATTGGGGCGCGTGGTTGGAAAAAAGACAGCTGGCACTTCAGGTGTAGGGGCGACAACTGCAAACGTTTGGGGGACATGCGAGGTGTCCAGGAAAATCCCAAACTCCCAAACTCGGAGCAGTTCTCAAGTTCTCACTCCAAAGGAAAGAAACTGATTTTGGAAAGTGCAAACCAGGTCCCCGTGGGTAGTTTATGTAAAAAGGAAAACATGGAACTCCGGTTCCCCACGTCAGAAGTCTTGCTTGTACATCGAAACGCTGGCAAAGGGATATGCATCTAAGTTTTAAGTTAAAATACAGTATTTAAAGCACATATGTGTGTACATGTGTATACAATAGATTGTCTATGTATGCTATCCATATATATATACACACATACATAAAAATTATGCATATATATACACTTGAAAATTATGTATATATAATTTTTAAAGACAGTAAATCCTCCAATCTCCAGGGCCTCTCTGACGGCCAGCCTCGCGACCAACACAACCTCTCACCTAATGGCGGCTTCTAGTTCCGTCCATGAACACCGGGACCCTGTGGTGCCGTACTCGCGCGACAGGGCAGCAACAGGGAGACTTCCCGGGCATCCCTTCTAGAACAGAGCCGTGCCCAGCGAGCGAGCCGCCGCCCGCTGGTACCCGACAGGCAGCCGCAAGGACTCGAGGAATCGCGCCAGCGGGCCCTGACGCGGGCAGCCGCGCGGCGCCTCGGTCACTCCGGCAGGGGGCGCCGCGCGGCTGCGCTGGCGGCGCCGGGCCGCGCTCTGATTGGCTAAAGGCCGTGGCCCGTGCGCCCCCTTCCGGGCGCCTGGTCCGCTAAGTGCGGCTGCTCGCGGGCTCCCGCCGCAGTCTGCGGGCCTCCGGGGCGGCGGCGGCGGCGGGGCCGGAGCGGCGCGGCGCGGCGGAGGGGACAAGACCAGGGCAGGAGGGAACCGGCCGGCCGGCAGCGCCCTGCACATCCGGCACGATGCTGTCCTGGCAGCTGCACACGGGCCCCGAGAAGGCCGAGCTGCAGGAGCTCAACGCCCGGCTCTACGACTACGTGTGCCGGGTGCGAGAGCTGGAGCGCGAAAACCTGCTCCTGGAGGAGGAGCTGCGCGGCCGGCGCGGGCAGGAGGGACTGGAGGCCGAGGGGCAGGCGCGCTGGGCCGAAGAGGCGCGCTGCCTGCGGCAGCAGCTGGACGAGCTGAGTTGGGCCACGGCATTGGCCGAGGGAGAGCGCGATGCGCTGCGGCGCGAGCTGCGGGAGCTTCAGCTACAAGCTGAAGAGGCGCGCGCCGCCCGCCGCCGCCTGGACTCCGAGCTGAGCGTGGAGCGGCGCGAACTGCAGGAGGCTCTGGGCGCGCGCGCCGCCCTCGAGGCGCTGCTGGGCCGGCTGCAGGCCGAGCGCAGTGGCCTCGACGCGGCCCACGAGCGCGACGTGCGGGAACTTCGCGCCCGCTCCGCCGGCCTGACCCTGCGCTACCACGCCCGTGCCACCGGCCCCGCCGCGCCCCCCCAGCGCCTGCAGGAGGTGCATGACAGCTACACGCTGCTGGTGGCCGAGTCGTGGCGGGAGACCATGCAGCTGTACGAGGACGAGGTGCGCGAGCTGGAGGAGGCACTGCGGCGCGGCCAGGAGAGCCGGCTCCAGGCGGAGGAGGAGAGGCGGCTGTGCGCGCAGGAGGCGGAGGCGCTGCAGCACCAGGCGCTGGAGCTGGAGCAGCTGCGCGCGCTGCTGGAGAATGAGCTGCTGCGGTTGCGCGAGGCCTACGAGCTGCAGGCGGAGGAGCGGCAGGTCCGTTCACAGGGACGGTCCACACCCGGTCCCTGAGTCCCTGCAGGGGGCGGGGCAGCAGCGGGCCTCCCTGGATCCGCAGCGCCTTCACCGGCGTAGCGGATGGGTGGGGTCGCCCCTGACGGTGCCCGAACGTACTGGGGACCAGAGGGCTGAAGGGGCCCCTTGCCCTGCCGTGGGACCTCAGGGTCCCCACATCTCAGCAGCCCCGGAAAAAGAGCTCGGTCCATTGGTCCATCGACTCAGTGGGCCAGAGCCAAGTACCAGGTCCTGGTGGAGAGTTCTGTCCCTGTCATCTTGTTAGGTTATCCACTTTTTTAGACCCGGACATGACTGTGTGCATCCTGACAAGTGATCCCATCAGCTGTAGATTCTCTCTTCAATTTCCTGAGCTTCCTAGCCCCTAGTACACATGCTAGCCAACCAAGAAGCCCTTCTGACTTCCAGAAGTGACACCCCCATCTTTCCGGCATAGGTTCCTTCCCCGGAGGTTTCTAGGCAATGTCAAGGCCTTACCCGGAACCATTTAGAATGGCAACCCCATTGGCTCTGGGGCTCCCCTGGGGAAAACTAAAGTCGTTTTCCAAAAACGGTTTTTGATTTTTACCGGAATGATTTCCCAGCTGGAGGCAGCTGGCTGTGGGTCCCTGTGCCGCGGCCTTGTGTGTTCTGGGAGGGGCAGCGGCCTTAATGCAGAACGAGCTTAATCAGAGAGTTTTTTGGTTTTTTTTTTTTTTTTTTTTTACAGTAAAACTGAAGTCAGATCTCTGGGGAGTGTGAGAGTGGTGGAAACGTGGGTCCCTGTGGCAGGATGTTATGACAAGCCCTGAGTAATGTAAACAGGCACTATTTCAGAGAAACAAAGCGCGAACCTATGACACAGCCACGGTGACACCTGTGTCTGATTTATTGTCCGTACGCCCAGCCCAGTCCTCGGGTTGGCCCCGGTCCTGCCCGGCCTAGGCCAGAATTGGAAATATTCCCAAATCACGCTATCAGTAGTTTCTCAGGAGGACAGCTTAAAATACATCCCCATAAATTCAGAACTACTTTAAGGGAACAGTGTGTAGCTTCGAGTTAAAGTTTTGGGATAGAACGATTTTGCTGTGCCAGTGGATTTGGAAAATGCTTCTTTGAGGCATGTTGTGTGGGCTAACTCCTCACCACTCATTTGCTCTCATAGTTGGCTTGGCTCATGCCGGACCTGGAAGCCCTGGTTTCTGTGTCCTTTCTTAGCAGTAGAAAAATCCCTTTTCCCACTAATTAAATCTTAAAAGCAACTCCAGCTGGGAAACAGGTAAAAGAGGGAGCCCTCCAACTGGCAGAGAGGTAGGGACTTGGGAAGCGTGGCTAGAATCACGGTCAAGAGCCCTTCTTTGACACAGGGACCCCAGACCCCACCCAAGGGGGTGCCGTGCCTGGGGCCACACCTGACCCAAAATTAGGATCCCACCCTCCACTTCCTGTCCAGTGACACCTCGCTTGGTGGAATTTGCTTCTTTCCTCTAAAAGTAAAGAGCACGAGGAAAGACCTTGACGTGTGTTCACTCTCAGCCCTCACACCGATCTTATGAGGGGGGTACTAACACTAGCCCCATTTTACAGGTGAAACTGAGTCACGGAGGTCACCTAGTTAGTAAGTAGCTAAGCCAGGGTTTGAGTCAGGCTCCAGTGCCTGAGCAGCTAACCACTGGGCCACATTTCCTTTCTTCTGCCTGTTCCACCGAAGATAAACTTTGGCGGGGGAGGGGGCGCGGTGGGGAAGGTGGACGAACGCAAAGGGAGGATAAATGGTGGCAGAAAGAGATTTGACTTTGGGCGGTGAGTGCACAAGGCAGTAAACAGATGATGTGTTACAGCGGTATATGCTCGAAACCTATAGAAAGAGAAAAGGTATAGATGGACGTGTATAAACTTTTAACTGGTATTCACTTTGCATTCTTAGAATAATCGTAACTCCCCCATTCATCGTGCTATCATACTTTTCCCATTGGCTGATGTCAGAATAGTTTTAGTGTTGTCTTTTTTTTTTTTTTTTTTTACTTTTTCCATATGGTTTAATGGGACCCTGCCCCCCCCCCACCCCAGTCTGGAGGCAGCAGTCCCCACACAGTGCCCAGCACGTGCCTGGCTTCGAGCGCCCTCTGCAGCTCGAGGGGACAAGGTGCCCGCTAGGTCTCTCTGAAAAGTAGTCCTTCCCAGATGGCCCAGCTGCCTTCCCTCTGTCAGGCCCCTCCCCTCAGATTTGCAGAGAAAAGTTTGCTGAAGTGACACCCAGGTCCCCACTATTTCATATATCATGTAGATCACTTGCAAGTCCGAGTAGTATACCCTGTCTCCGGGATGCAATGAGGGGCTTCTGACACATATAGCGAGGCGTGTGATTTGCGCCAGCCCTGCCCTGTAAACATTGAAATTTTTGCTTGAGAATCGGAGCTCTTCACCTCTGAGGCTGTTTGTGAAAGGCCTCCAGGTCCCCTGTGGGAATGAGAACTTGCTCTTGATTGCAGTGGGGATAGGGTAGCCACCACCCTGCCTGGCCTTGCGTTCTGGCTCCACCGCTGTTTGTACCTCAGTCTCCCCGTTTGTGAAAAGAGCGCATGGGAAGCATACCGTCAGCTAAGGTGCCTTGACATGAAAGGTCTCGTACTGGACACCGTGCACAGTGCTCGAAAGGCGGGTGTGGCTGGAGTGGAGTGAGCGGGGAGCGTGGGCTTCGCGCTGCGTGCCATGGGACGTCACCGGAGGGCTCTGAGCAGAGCAAGGGGTGACTTGACTGTGTCTTCATGGAATCACTCTGGCTGCTGTGTTGAAAATAGTCTTGGGGCAAGAATGGAAGGAGGTGATGGAGGCTCGGGGCAGACGCAGAGGGAGGGGACTGAGATGGGATCTCCTCCGAACTTGAAGCCAGCAGGGTTCGTGGATGGATCAGATGTGGAGGGAGAGAAAAGGAGGAATCAGAGTTGGCTCCAGGGCAGTGGTCTCAGCCCCCCGGGCGAAGGGAGCGCTCTTAGCTGAAGGAGGCGGGGGCGGGAGAGCAGGGTGGTGTTACGGAGAGGAGACACCCACCTGCTATTGTAAGAAAAAATTATATGTCTAGACTTCAGAGTGGTATCTGGGCTAGAGCTATAAATACTTACGTGGGATCCAATCAGTGCTTATAATTATTAACACACTTAGTTTTTGTGTCTGAAGGAGGTTGTCCCATTTAGACCCGAGGTGATCACATTTTAAATTCCCTTGAGCTCTGACGCGGACGAGTTCGGTGATGGGACTGTGACATTTGCATGCTCTTCCTATTATGCCTGGGTGACTTGCTCAGCCAGGAACTGCTCGAGTTCGGTGAAGAGGCAGAGAATTCTTTGGACACTAAGAGCGGCCCCTGGGGCGCAGTAGTTGCGATGCTGCCAAAAGTCCCCTAAATGGCAAGCACGATAAGTGACTCCCTGCCCAGCAGTTACTGCCTCAGGCGAAGCCGCCTCTGCCCCGGTGAGAGTTAGCACGCCCCGTCTCAGGCCCTGGGGCCTCTGGCCTGGCCCCCAGTTCGAAAACTTGTGGCAAGGCACAGCCCAAGTCTGAAGCCTTTATTCCATCAGCAGGAGGGCTTTCGATTTCCCTGAAGAGCGTCGGGAGCCAGTACGTCTTATGTTCTTGCCTTCAAATGTCAACTCACTTCCTTTTGACAGTTTAGGAAGAGTTGACTCACAGGGAAATGTGGTCGGAACAATACTTGCTCTAACTTCTACACAGTGTGGTTTTCTTCTTTGTATTTTGGGGGGTGCCGAAGGATTCGGCACCCTCGGGGAGGAGGGAACCCCCACGAGTACCTCTCTGGCATGGCTGGGAGACCTTGACCTGCTCAGGGGGTTTGCGGTGGGAGAACCGAGCGCATCCGACATTTTTTTTTCCCTAAGCAATTTAACAATCATTGAACTTCCTTGAAAAGAATAAATTATGACAAAGTTCTCAAGTTTTAATATTTAGGTTTAATTTCCTATAGGAGACAGGAATAACATATTATTATCCTCTACTCCAGCCTTATAGCTGAGTTGAGTTTATCCTCAACTACGAGAGTTTTATACTCTAGAATGGGTGAACGGGTTTTAACACCAATAGTTAATTATAGAATGTGTGAATGTCATGGCTGAACTCTGGCAACTCGGTCGCTTAAGTCAAACTGGCCGATGGTCTACGTTAGTAAAACTATTCATTTATTTATAATGCCAGCTTTGGGGGTTGTTCGTATTTCTCCTCCTGGGGATTCTAGCTAGCAGGTCTTAAACATAGCCCTTTGCTTTCAAAAGCTAAGTGGGTTCTGCCCTGACTGGCATGGCTCAGTTGGTCGGGCATCATCCCAAAAAGCAAAAGGTCAGCGGTTCGATTCCTTATCAGGGCACATGCCTGGGTTGCAGGTTCAGTCGCTATTGATGTTTCCCTCCCTCCCTTCCACCCTCCCTTCCCCTCTCTAAAAATAAATAAATCTTCTAAAAAATATAAATAAATGCTAAGTGAGTTCGGTTTCTATTTTTACCACATTGTAGATATACAGAGACCCTAACAGCAATCATTAGCTTAGGAGTAAAACTGTTTTGGGAAGCAGAATTATTTATCACACATTTTTTAAAATGGCCAATCTAGCGTGAGACCTCAGATGAGGACATCCCTTGGCTTCATGGAAATGACCTGTTTATTGTGGACCTTTGCGTATTACCAAGGGCTTTGGGTGAGGGATTACAGAAGGAATGAATAGAGATGCCTTCTCCTGATCGTCTTAAAATTTTTGAATTCCACCAACATAAATGGTTAAAAATGTAGCCTGTTCATTGTATTCAGAAAGAATGGCATTTCCCCTTACAAACCGGAAGTTAAAGTATGTGGACTTATTTCAGTGTTTAAATATTTGCTCAGTTCGTTATTCCCAAGGCTAACTATAAAAGGCGAGGCACAACTGGAACAGAGTAACACAACACTGCCGAAAGGAACGAAGGAAGTCGTTGTGTTTATTCGTTAAAAGAGATTGCCAACTCAGCACACTTTGAGGCGGGTGGTTGTGACTTTGATCATTTCATTTTTAATCCAATTCATCGGGGAGAGATGGGCAGATGTAATTAACCAATGGAAAAGCTATAAGGGTCATGTGAACATGTGTCCTATTAACTATCTCACAAGTACAGTATGAAAAAAAAAGTTTATTTCCGGCTCTGAATTTTGACATTTATGCCTAGGCTGCATTCCCATCTCATTTATGTAGCTTTTCTCCCCAGATGATTTTAAAGTAGCTTTCCTGTGTGAAACAGTCCTACCTTAGCTTACCTACTTATCATCGGGGAAATCATGAGTCCAGAGGAAACTCTCTTTCAAATCGGATTGACTTCTGTTTCAAATATCGTAAAACCCTGCTTTCTGGTCTTGACTTATTTTCAAGAGCACCTTAGTTGACTGGTTTAATGTATCCACTTTCCTCAGCAGGCCGATGCCTGGATTGGAGATGCTTCAATAAACCCTTAAACATTCATTATTATCAGAGAGTATAAACAGAGAAGCCAGTATCCTATCAGAATCTTCCATAGGCAATTAAAAAAACAAACAACCTTCTATGTGGAACACATGCAGTATTTAAAATCATCCTCGTCATGACTGCTTCTCTAATTAACCTGGAGGTGTGTCATCTCATTTGGGTCCTGAACTGTTCGTACCTTAAGTTCAACCCCGCAAAGCTCCAGCCGTCTGACCGGAAGATCCCCTGTCCCTTTTAGAGTGTGATCGCCCGCCTGGAGGATGAGAAGGCCGCCCTCACCTTGGCCATGGCTGACCGGCTGCGGGACTATCAGGAGCTCGTGCAGGTGAAGACCGGTCTCAGCCTGGAGGTGGCAACGTACCGGTAAGGACGGGCCCCGAGCTTTTGTCCTGGCCTTGGAGGGGGGTTGGTTCCCAGCCATCCCCGCAGGACTCCAGGGCCCGGCTCTCGGGCCCTGTTGGGTCACGGGCCCGCCCCTGGTCAGTGGGCAAAGTGCCTTAGAGCTTGGAAGGGGTCCCATCGACTGAGACTGGAGTGGGAGGCACCGTGCATTGTGCTAGAGCGGATGCTGGGCGGGCCCAGAAACCCCACATCTGTGCCTGTGGTAGGTGACACCCGATGACCGGTGAGTCCTTTCCCTGCAGGGGCAGTTGGATCTTCCCGTCTCCCCTCTGACGGTTTTCTGGGTTGGAGTAAGGGGACTCTCATTGAGCGCTTTGTCCCCGGGATTTCGAGCCCTTTCCTTCCTCACTGGCTCCTGCCCCCTGTTCTCTGTCGTGAAAGGTCAGAGGGCACAGGTGGGCATCTTGCCTGAGAGGCCAGGGTCTTACCTTTCTGGTAGGTGCTCACATCCCTACCAGCTTAGCTCTTCCCGAAGGACGCCGATCCTGTCATCTGTCTGACCGTCTGTCGGCAGGGACGGTGTGCACGGCCTCTTGTGCTTCGCTGGTATTTCCCTAACCCAATTCGGGATGGACTTGGCCAGCTCCTAGGGAAGTAGGGGGTGTCCGTGCTTTCCGGGAGGCGAGCGACTGACTGCACTGTACGTCTTTGTGAAGTCCAAGTTTGCTCCGAGCACAGGAGCAGCCCGGCCCTGCCCACCAGACGCCAGCGTCCGTGGCGAGAGCTGCTGCAGGCCTCCCACACCCCGGGGCTTGGGGTCCATAAGACATACAGGCGGTCGCATCCAACCCATTTCCTTGTATAAAGCCAAAAGCCTGGCCTTTTTATCACTGATGAGCGTGTCCTGTAGATAAGTCCTTATGTCATCGCTTATGTGACTCTCAGGGTTTCGTGCTAATGCCCCAAATTCTGATGACAAGCATGAAAATTCGGGTTTGTGTTAGTGCCCTTTTGTTCATCCGGCCCTTTCACGAGCACCCACCGGACCTTTGCCCACCGTGACCCATGGTCTTTTTGGCACACCGTGCCTTCCCAAGGGTGGCAGGGACAGTCAGCTCCAGGGGGACACAGTGCGGGGGCCCGTGCAGTGCGACTTCTCACCAGCCCTGTCCAGAGAGGCAGAGGGTGGCATTGCTTCCTCCCAGACTGCTCCCCGTCTTCCCTGCGGCGGCCCCCCCTCCAGCACGGCTCAGTTGACACAGCTTATGTAAGGCTGGGGCCCTTTAAAGCCGAAAGCGCTCTCCAGTGCGGCTGGAATTTGTCAGCTACGCCGCGGCCAGCTCTCACATGTCAAGTGTCACAAACACTTCCGAACCCTGGCCCTTCCTGGTGACCCTTAAAGTGAAGAAGAAACATGAAAGTAAAATAAAATCGTACCCGTTATCATTCGTGACTATAGCTGGAGTTAATAAGCACCTATGTTAAGAGGAATAATAAAATTAAAACAGAGCAAACACAGAGTCGAAGACGAGGGTTTCAGCAACCCGAGCCGGCCAGCTGGTGGCCCGGGAAGACCCTGGTGCTGCACCTGGCAGGGAATGTGATGATGACATATATGTGTCTACGGGCTGGGACAGGTGATATTCAGGTGATAGGCCTGACCTGTGTGGCCGAGGGAGCCCCCGTGTAGGGCTGACCAAGGCCTTGGAGCCTGGCTGGTGCGGGCAGTGAGGGGCAGAGGCTTCTGGGCAGGTTGGTGGAGAAGCATGTGCTTATTACAGGCTCCTGCAGACTAGACAGCGAACCCCGAAATCTCTCCAGGGAGCGGCTGCTTATCCCGAATTAGCTGATTATCTGAAGATGGTGAAAGTGGTAGAACTATCCAGAACCTACCTGCAGTGTCCCCAAACCCCTCCCACCGCCGCTATGAAGATCTGGTCCAGCCCTGACCCATGTGGCTCAGTAGGTCGGGCATCATCCCACAAAGCAAAAGGCTGCCGGTTCGATTCCCGGTCAGGGCACATGCCTGGGTTGCAGGTTTGGTCCCCGGTCGGGGCACCTACAAGAGGCAACTGGTTGATGTTTCTCTTTCGCATCGATGTTCCTCTCCCTCTCGTTCTCCCTCCTTTCCCCTCTCTCTAAAAGTAAATAAAATGTTTTAAAAAAAATCTGCCCCAAAGCTCGAGAATTTGCAGAAGCACAATTAGAAACTAAGTAGCCTCAATCAGAACCCAGCCATCAGGAGTGAGCAGTTAGAAAATACAATGGGGGGGAAAAAAAAGATCTTCAAAATTGAAACAAAAACATGCAAAACTACCCAGGAATAAACTGAGTCCAGAAACCACAAAACTGAAATAAGAAGAGGCCGGCCCATCCGGGATTCGTATCCAGGACACAGATGATGCAGTCTCCATAGATGTTAAAAAAGAGGCTTCGTCTTTTATGATTTGGGGGTGAGGGATAGAACAGCTGTCCCCAATTTCACCTGAAAAAGTGGAAAGCAGGGCCAAATGATTTTGCAAAAGAAAAATTTCTGAGGGACTGTTGGCTGGCCGGGTAGGAAGATGGAATGCAAGGATTTACTGTCTGGGGACTCAAAGGCAAAAGTCCTTTAGAAGGCGAGATTGGTAAGAGCAATATTAAAAAATGTTCTTTGTGCATCTGGGGGCGGGGGATGCATACGAGCTTCTTGTTTCCTCCTTCTGACTGCAGTGAGAGCAGCACCAGGAGTTTTGGGTTTGTTTTGTTTTAATCCTCACCCGAGGATATGTTTAGAGAACCCGAGGGGGAGAGAGAGCGAGAGCGAGAGCAAGAGAGAGAGAGAGAGAGAGAGAGGGAGGGAGAGAGAGGGAGAGAGATCGATCTATTCGTCGCCTCCCATATGTGCCCTGACCGGAGATCGAACCTGCAACCTTTTTGGTGCACGGGACAATGCTCCAGCCAGCTGAGCCACCCGGCCAGGGCATAAGCAGTGTGTTTTAATCCAGGAAAATAATGTCTCTAGGTGTAGACTTCTAATGAGGCAGTGCGGGTCACTCCGAACGTTTGTAATTCCATCATTTTAACGATATTTCCGGAGGCTCCATTCTTTTTTTTTTAGACCACCTGTCCCTTTCCTGTGTCCAAAGGAAAAACATGTCTTTGGAATTTCTCAAGGTCTTGGGAGGAATACATGTTTGTTTGTTTCTTTTTAAATTAAATCCTACTTTTTTGAGAACTCATGGAAGCGTGTGGCGCTGAGACTTACCTGGTTATTAGGTGAACTGTTTGAAATTAAAATCTTAGTTGTAAGGATAGATAATTAGGAGAATCGACACATGTATTTGGTCACCAGCCTTCCCACATTGCTGCATAAATGCATGAACCCTCAGCCAACCCCAATCTCTTCCCTTCTGGACGGACTTTTCTACCTTTAAATCAGCTTTTTCTCTGAGCTCAGCAGAAGGTGACGATGATAATAGCTAACATTTATTGAGTGCTTCTTCTGTGACAGCCTTTGTCCTAAGAGCTTTTCCGTTACTTACCGTCACACACCTGTGCCGGCCCCCTATTTCAGAAAGGCGGAAACCGAGTCACAGAGGGTACGAGCAGCTTTGCCCAAGGTCACGGGACCGGGAGATGTCAGGGCCAGCATTGAAATCCAGGCAACCTGCACCCAGTGGTTGCTCTGTTAGCCACTCCCTGGGACTCCTGTGTTTCACGAGTGATCCTGGCCTCTCTGTCGGTCATCTGACTCCCCCCGACCCCGGTCTCTACAGTGGATGAACAGGCTTTATCTGGGATTAAATACTGAGCACAGAGGGAATGACCAGAAAGGCATGGCACCACGTTCTCACTGTTTGCTTCCACGTGACACCTGTGCGTTGGGACAGTTGCTTTCTGATGGGGGGCGGGGGGCAGCACTCCTCCTGGGAGCGGAATTCTGCCCCTCTCGCCTCCCCTGCCCCTCCCGTGCCCAGTCGGCATGACGGGCAGTCCCCCGCTCTCTCTTGAGCTTGGAGGCCGGGAGGCAGGTCTGAGGCCCCTTCTCTCAGCTCTCTCTCTTTTCCTCCATGGCTCCCACCTGCCCTTGGTTAGCCAGGAAGTGCCCGCAGTGGGTCCTCAGGACCACAGCCAGCTCCCCCACAGGTGTCACTTCTGGAAACTTCTCTGACTGCCCCCCACCCAACTCTTGTCCTTGTCTCTCCGGGGTGTACAGTGTGGCAGATTCTGCCCACAGTGCGGAATGACAAGTGCAGGAAGGCCCTGACATCCCAGTAGGATAACCCATCCCAAATAGAGAGCCCCGTCGGGGGTCTCTGAGGGCCTGGAACCTGGGGCTGAGGGCAATTAAAGCTTCCTTTGCTCTATGGATTTGTCCGGACTCCTAAAGGAGGCTGGAGACTTGGTTTCCCCCCCGACGTGTTTGCTGCTTTTCCTACGTAGGAGGCTGCCAACCTGTGGGAGCCGCACGTAACCCTCACGAATAGCCAGTGAGTCAGGGTGTTGGCATCTCAGTCACCAGGGCCTGCAGGCCGTGTTCCTCACCTCAAAATAACCAGAGAGCCCGCTATCCTCTTCTTAAAGTTGTACGAGTCCCCTCCTTAAACATGGGCCTTTGAGAGGGTGTAAGGAAATTATAATACGTGTCTGGCCTGTCATGCTGGCAGAGGGCAGGGTCCAGTGCCTGTCACGAAGGGTGTGTGTTCACCAAGGCACAGATTAAATGACCCAGACCTGACCATACCTGTATAGGCCCCGGGTGGGTGCTCAAGGGCAGAAAGTGACGCATGCCTGCCTCAGCCACTGAGAGGGGGACGCAGAGGTGGAACTGAGTCTTCCCCCAGGAGGAGAACCCCGTGGGAGTGTTTGGAGAAAAATCACCAAAAGATGTTGGCTGTGCTTCCGTTAATAGGGTCTGGAGGACTGTCTGCAGGGTTCGTTCTTTCTAAAATTTGTGTGAAGTTCTGCCGTCTTGGCCCCCGCAGGGGAGGGGTGAGCCCTCTGGCTGCCCCAGTCCCACCTCACTCCGCAGTGGCAAGCCATGCGCCCCTGGCCAAGACACCGTCCAAGCGCCCAGTCTTCTCACCTACAGATAGCTAGGATGCTCCTCACTGGCTCTGCACGTGGCGCTGCCCGGGGGACTTCCATGGATAGCAGACAGGAGCGTTCCTGACTTGGGTGCTTGGACTCAGCCAGAGCTAGTACAGGCCCAGGGACCGGAGGTGACGTACACCCGGCCACACAAGGCCCACAGGGGACGGCTGTCCCTGCCCGTGTACCTGGGCCCCCAACTCAGGGTCCTGAACTCAGGAGAAGTTTGGTGATGGCTCACATTTTCCGTGGAAACAAAACAAAACTATTCCCCTCTGAGGGGTGAGGGGAGATATCTCCCCTCCCCCACCGGGGATCTGCTTTATCCTGGACATCTCTGCACGCACACCTGTCGTCCATCTGTCTGCTGACCTGGGTCCCTAGCACTTCCTGTCCTGACTTAGGCAGCTCCAGTGACAAGTCTTGTGGTTCCCGGGGCTTCCTGCTGAGTAGGCCCAGGGCAGGTCTGAACTAGACCGTGGCCTTCTCACCGAGCCACACCCTAGCCCCCTCGACGCAGGGTGCCACCTCTGCTGTGCCTGTCATCCTGGGTGTCCCCCTTTTACCCTGAATGTTCCCCTTCTATCTACAGACCTCAGCAGTTTCCCGGTGATGGGAGCTATTTGTGCTCATGGGACCTAAAGTGCACTGTCATGAAGGGGTGGGGCTAATGGCTTGGTGTCCTGTTCCCTGGCGTGCGCCCTGCGTGGAAGGGCTGGGGCTCTGGGCACGGGCCCTCTCCTGTGGGTGGCTGCCCACATGTGCACGTCCGTCACCGCGTCCACAGCCGCCACTGCGTCTACAGCCAACCCTTCCACGCACACCTGGAGTACCGTCCACCTCACCGTCGTCTTTGCTGTTCTCATCAGAAGAGGTTCGCCTTTGCTTTGTCCCCTTCCCCCAGTCCCCCCCCCCCCCCGCCCCACGGGGTTCCCGCCTCTGCAGGAATCACGGCGTCTGAATCGGTGGACGTGGACCTTGGAGCCAGTCTGCCTGAAGCGCCGAGGCCCTGCCGGGCTCTGGCGTCCCTCTCTGTGTCCGTGCCCAGCTCTCGGTGGTAAAATCAGCATTTCCAAGTGGGCGCTGCTGCTGGCTGCTCCTTGCCATATACAGTGTATTTCTTGGAACCGAAGTTAGTGACTTCACACGTTGCTCTAGCAACCTAGCAACTGTTGGGCCTGCAGCAGCCAGCATACCAGGGGCTCTGTGAGCAGGGGACATCCCGGTGCCAGCCCAGCACGCCTGCGCCGGCCGGCCCGCAGCTTAAGTGTCTCCTCAGATGTGAACCACAACTCAGTGAAGGCTCGACCCGTTTCAGAGTTTTGGAGCTAGACGCGGTCAAAGAAGTCTGGCCGAGTGCTTTTCGCGTTTTATCAAAGGCGATAAATGGGGGGGCTTCTCTGGATGAGATGGGGGCCCTGGGGTGGGGCTGGCCTACACCTCTTTCTTTTCCTCTCCTGTCTGCCTCCCATCTTTCCTCTCTGTCTTTGTTTCTAATCTCCCAGGTGCCCCCATGGAACCCAGTTTGAAAACCACGTTTGCCTACTTACAAGTACATGTCAGTCGTCGTTCTCCTCCTGGTCACCCTCTGGCTGACCCACGACTCCAGAAAGAAGATCTCAGTGGGGAGTTTAATTGTTTGGCGGTTCTCTAGCCCAGGGTGACATGCCATGCATGGGCCTTTCCTCACTTCCCAGAGAAGCCAGGCCCCTGACCACCCCTCCTGGGCCCACATCCGTCTCCTCCTTCAGACCCTGGGTTTAGGAGGGCTTTCTAGAAGGGCTGGGCTCTCCAGTAGTTCTGAAGCCCTAGCTCCTCATGTTGTCCAGTCGGTTGGACGGATGCTCCGTCTGCCCAGGTCTGCATCCCTGGGGCACATGTGGCTCCTTCAGACACGAGTCCCGGAACACAGGATGCTGTGACACTGTGGTCACTGACCAGTTACTCCCTACTGCGGCTTACAGAGGCACTTCTTGCTCTTTATTTCCTAATGAGTGTTTTTTAAAAATTATTTCTACAGAGCCTTATTGGAAGGAGAAAGTAATCCAGAGATATTGATCTTGACTGAGCGCATCGAAAACCTGCCACAAGGTAAAAAAAATTAAGAAAAGCTAATTATTGAATTTTACGATGCTTTCCATCTGAACAGGTGCCGTCCATGGAAAAAATTACGAAGCATCTTTTATCTGGAAGAACTGGAGTTAGATATGATTTTGCAGATGACAGTTGTTCAGCCCTCTTTTAAGGATCAGCTAGATTTTATTCAATGGGCCGTAGCTTAAATGATCATGTAAATGAGAATGTGTGGCAAAGTACACGATAAACCCATTTGTTCATGTAGCCAGGATTTTTTTAAAGCTTTTATTTATTTATTTTTAGAGCAAAGGGGAAGGGAGGTAGAAAGAGAGGGAGAGAAGCACCGATGTGAGAGAGAAACATCGATCAGTTGCCTCTCGTACCCAGCCCACAACCCGGGCATGTGCCCTGACTGGGAATCAAACAGGTGCCCTTTCACTTTGTGGGATGATGCCCAGCCCACCGAGCCATGCCAGTCAGGGCTAGCCAATATTTTGGGGTGCTTCCCGCCCGACATGGTGAGCGAGGAGACGGTTGATGGGGAGCTGGAAAGTGGACGTGAACTTGTCACACGCTTTACAGATGAAAGTCATGGCTTTTGCTCAAGGAGAGGGAGGCAGTGAATACTCTAGAACTTGCTTCCCAACCAGGGGCAGAGGTGGGAAGGGTAATTACACTGTTTGCACCACCCCAGCTTGGCACGTGTGGCCGGCATCACTGGGTGCCCCGTCTTAATTCAGGCCGGAAGCTGCAGAATGAAGCCCATGGTCGCTGTGGCCGCAGAACTGACATAAAAGTCAGTGTTCATTAGAAAGACTCCCAACGCCTGCAGGACACCTTTTTTAAAGAAGCCCTATAGACTCTGGAAGAGCTTTCTGGCTAAGCAAGGCCAGATTAAGTTACTTACAGTATGTTTGATGTATAACCTTACTCAGCGTTATTGATTGGCTTCAGTCTCCATATGCGTGACCGCATTCAGAGTCACGGCAAACTGGGAGTACAGGCGTCAGGAGAATACCTCATGAATAGCCAATACGCGTAGATGGTAGGCTTTAAAAAAAATTAGCACTTTTCAGGTTTATGTAAAAACAACAACAACGGCAGCATCACCCCTATTGGGGACTTCACAGGTTCGACAAGTCACTGCGTTCAGAATAGCAAGTTTGGTTCTCGGCACCTGTGACTGCAGGGGGGACTGTCAGACAATATCCGGCAAGCTTGCTTCGCAGTTGTGACAGTTAGTGTGGAAAAAGCCAAGCCGTCCCCAGGGAGGACATTATTCAGTCTGCCTGGCGTCAGTTAACGTCTGACATCTATGAAATAGAATTATTCATTCAGCCGATTTCAGGGTTTATTCAGCCAGGTAGTGTTTTTTGTTGCTGGTTTTTTTTTTGTTTTGTTTTGTTTTTTTTTTAACCTGCGGATATGCAGGTCCGGCAGTGCATCACATACCTTAGAAAGAAGGGAGGGAGGAAGCAAGGGCCAGGACCAACCTTCGAGGGGACCAATAGTTTAGGTCCAGGGCTTGCTAATCGTGGACGAGCTGTGATTTTGGAGCCTAGGAAGCAGGCGGCCAGGCATCTGCTCATTTGTTCCCACTCATCCATTGTTTTTCAAGCTTCTTAAAGGATATAGAGGCAGTGTTTTTAAACAAAATTTATTTTGGCAATTATGTATCATGCCAAAAGGAGGGTGTATTGCAATAAAGAGCCATCTGTGAACTCTTGTGTTAGGCGTGGAGCTTCCAAATGCACCTGTGTCCCATACAATGGGTGCTTATGAACTGTTCACCAAGTAAGCGTGTGGATGCTTTCCTAGATAGTGAGTTTACTGATGCTCATTGACGCACTTAACGTTTCTTTTAATATTGCATCAAGTAATGCTGGCCACTTGCCCACAAGATGACAGGCCTGAAGGTCCAGTCTGTGATCTTGCCAATTTCTCGTCGAACCTTCATTAGAAACCAGGTAGTTTCTGCACTGTTGCCTGAGATTCATCCTCTGGGGCTTCTCAGTTTAGAATCAGTACGTAGACCCCAAAAGAGGAATCTTTGTAGAAAAAAATGTCTTGTCCTTATCTCTATCCCGTATCCTGGGATCTGTCCAAAAGAGGCCCCTGGCCTTGGTTGCCATGGAGACCAAGGAGGAGAGAAGGCTCAGCCCAGCTTGGTAGGATGGGGTGTGGGCAGCACAAGGGAGCGTTCTCAGGGTGGATGGTGCTCTGGCCACATTCTAACCACAGGCTGCCGCTCCTACGAGCAGGTGGCCTCGTGGAGTTTGGGCACCTCCCTGGGTAGCACTGTCCGCAGACGGCCCAGAGCAAGACAGGGCGTCCTGTGGACCGCCTTCCAGCCGCAGGGTCATGACGTTAAAACAAACTGTAGTGCCAGTGACCACTTGGCTTCCTGCTCTGGAACCTGTTCAAAATGAGAAGTTCAGGAAACTAAAAAAAAAATTCTTTAATCCTTGTTGGAAATCAATCAAAAATAAGAGTATAGGATGTACTTTGTAATTCTGAAGTTCTTCCCTGCTGCAGTAAGTACAATAAACTGACCTCAACAATGTGGAAATGAATGACTCCAAATTATCATCACCTTGTGCAATTTCGGCCTCAAAAACTAGCCCCCCTAACCTCTCCGGCGTGTGTGTCACGCTTTATGGTCACACGTTTGATGCATTTGTTAAGACAGATGAATATTTTAACATCGGTCACGGAAGTGTCGTGGCGAGGCATTTCTAGAACTACATTCTATTGTAACGGGATAACTTGGAGACTGAAGGCATCTCATTCCTAATGACCTTTCTGTAGTAATAGTAGGTATTTATTATGATGCGCTGGGGTTAAGATGAAAAAAGGTAATGATGACTTTCATATTAATGAATCGTTCAATTCCTACAGAGTTCAGAAACACGTCCTATCAATATGCCAAGTCGGTGTTACAGAGGGAAAACGAAAGAAACCTGTTTCTGAGGCATAAGCCACCTTCTGGGAGCTTCCATTGCAGCTGGGCACAGCCCGCGTCGCAGAGAGCCATTGGAAACGCTTCCAGAAGACGCTTCCTGGGCCCAGGGTACCCTTCCCTTACCCCCTCCTGGCGGGAGAACTCTTACGAAAAAACTGCCAACCGTCAAGCCAACATCAGAACTTTCTCTCCAATGTCCAGGCTTTCAAGAACTACTGAAGTTCAAGGGCAAACATTCCCTAGTAGACCAAGTACTGAAGGTACAAAGGCTGGTGGTTTAGCCCGAGAGTCCACCCTCACCCAGGAGTCATACCAAGGACGCAGGGACAATGTGGTGGCCGGTGCTTCCGAAAGCACCTGGTCCAATGAGAGGACCGTCATTTGGGGAAAGAAAACAGAAGCTCAAGCCACGAGGGAGCAGGAGAGAAACAGACCAGGAACCGTCCCAACAAAGCGAGAGGAGAAACTGTTTGATTCAAAGGAGAAGGCTTCAGAGGAGAGAAACTTGCGGTGGGAAGAGCTGACGAAGTTAGATAAAGAAGCAAGAATGAGAGAGACCCAGCAAATGAGGGACAAGGCGAAGGGGGAGGAGTTGTTGAAGGGGAAACGTGTGAGAGAAAGAGAGATACCGATCAGTCTAGACATATCCGGGGGCAGCACAGCAGAGGGGACACCGAAAGGTGTCCAGTCTCCCCTACAGAAGGATGCGGGTGGTGGTCCAGGTGGAAAGGTGGACACAAGAGAGAGGCGGTTTAGGTTGGACACCAGGGATGCCACGGGCTCTCTGAAAGGCGATTCCGTGACCGAAACCATAGCAGAAAGCATTGTGTCCAGTGTCCTGAAGCAGTTCACCCAGTCTCCCGACATGGAAGCGTCTGCAGATTCTTTTCCAGACACCAAAGTCACTTATGTGGGCAGGAAAGAGCTACCTGGTGACAAGAAAAGGCAGACGGAGATCGTGGTGGAGTCGAAACTGACCGAGGAAATTGATGTGACCGATGACGCTGGCCTGGACTACCTTCTGAGCGAGGACGTGAAGGATACGGTCAGGCTGAAAGGGAAATCCACTGAGCAGATGATAGGAGACATAATTAACCTTGGTCTGAAGGGAAGGGAGGGGCGAGCAAAGGTGGTCAGTGTGGAGGTCACCGAAGAGCCCATGAGCTATGTAGGGGGCGGGGAGGCCCATGAGTTTTCCACCCCGTTCCAAGTGGAGGAGGCCGACGACACGTCCCCAGACTCCAAGGGGCTTGTCGAGGAAGAAGGTTACGGAGAAACGGAGGTCACGTTCTCGGTGAGTCAACGTAAGAAGACCAAGCTGCCTCAAGAGACTGTAACTCACGTTGAAGAAGTGACAGAGGCAGGTGACTCAGAGGGCGAGCAGAGCTATTTTGTGTCAACCCCCGACGAGTCCCCGGAGCACGACATCGGGCGCGACAGAGATGAAGGCTCCGTGTACGGGCAGATCCACATCGAAGAAGAATCCACCATCAGGTACTCCTGGCAGGATGAAATTGTGCCAGTGTCTCGGGTAAGGTCGACGAGGGACCACACATTGGGAGAGAAGGTCGTGGAGCCACTGGCGGTTTCAGAACCTTCTCTGGAGGAGCACGTGGGTTCTCCCGTTTGGATAGAACAAACCAGCAGCGGCGAATTTCATGCTGAAGCCACGGTCGTTGAAAAGGAGATTAAAATACCCCATGAATTTCACACGTCCATTAAGAGAGACTTCAAGGAGCCCAGACACCAGCTGGTTGAGGTGATCGGGCAGCTGGAGGAGAACCTTCCGGAACGGGTGAAGGAAGAGCTCTCTGCCCTCACCTCGGAGGGCCAGGGAGGGTTGGGGAACCTTTCGGTTGATGTGAAGAAAGTCCAGAGCTTGGGCGGGGAAGCCATGACCTTGGTGGCTGAAGTCAACCTCTCTCAAACCGTGGATGCCAATCAGTTAGACCTGGAGGAGCTGAGCAAAGATGAAGCCAATGCGATAGAGAAGGCTGTGGAGTCAGTGGTGCGAGATACTTTGGCCAAGCGACACAGCCCAGGGCCGGGAAGCCCAGACAGGGACCCTGGAGTGGCAGCTCCGGCGGCTGGCTTTGGCTTCAAGCGCTGGGCCACCCAGGAACTGTACAGACCCTCTGGTGAGGACGATGACACCGGCCCAGCCTCCGATGGCACAGAAAGCATCACTTCGCAGGGTCCGGTGTCGGCCACTGTGGAGGTCACCAGCCCAAGGGGCTTTGCACAGTCACATGTGCTAGAGGACGTAACTCAGTCCGTAAGACACATTACAATAGGCCCCACTGGAATTTGGAGGACTGAGCGAGTCTCACCCAAAGGACCCCCGGCAGGAGAGGTAAGTGGGGACGGTGGCCTGCAACAGGCATCCAGCTCTGAGGTAGCCAGTTGGTCTGTGAGGCACTTTGCATCAGGTCCTGATCAAAGTCAAGTGTCCAAAGAAATCTTCTTCCAAGGGCCCGTCCCTGCCGGTTGGGAGGCAGGCGGCACCGAAGAGACTGGCCCCACAGAGCTCTCCCCAGACACCGGCAGATCCGGCAGCCGCAGCGCCTTGGGCTCCAGACAATTTCACGCTCAGAGGGAAAGGAGTTTTCAGGGCCCCGTGTCTGGGGCAGGGGAGGGTGGTGGTTATTTTCAAACAGAAGAGTCAGTGAGCACCCAGACTTTTGTAAAGCACCTTCAGTTAGGCCCCAGAGAGGGGTTCAGTGAGCAAATCCAGGTCACAGTCCCCCTGCCAGACACAACAGAGGTGGGTGTCCGAGGGGCTTCCGTGCACACCCGAGAGTGGTCAGGGACCGGCACGTCCACCAGGCACATCACCGTCGGCTCTCAGAGGCTTCAAACCGAGCAGGTAGTTCTGCAGCCTGGGGAACTGAGCGACTTGGAAAGCAGTGCCCGTGGAGAGGGCTCAGCAGAGGACACCTGGGCTGCTCGTAGTTACTCTGTGGGTAGGACAGTCGTGATGACTCAGAAGAGTGCCTTCCAAGGGGCCGCGCCCCTGTCTCCCCAGGAGGCTAGTTGGGGAGACACATCAGGGGCAGGAGAGACCCTGGGCACGAGCAGATCCCTCAGGCATGTTCAGCTAGGTCCTACTGAAACCCAAACCTCCCAGCGTGTTGTCTCCCACAGGGCCGTTTCCCAGACATCGGCCCTGGCTGGTTCTCCAGACCCCCCGGAGTGGGGCGGGTCGGCAGATAGCGGGACACTAAGGCACATCGCACGGGGGCCCAAAGAAACTTCGTACACCTTTCAGATGGACGTGAGTCACATAGAGGCGACCCCCAGCTGGACCCCAGAGGCCACAGTCCTCTCCCCTGCAGGGATGGAAGCGGCAGCTCATAGTGGAGCTGGGAGAGATGTTAGCCGCAGGGGTGACCGGGCAGCCAGTGCGAGCGGCCAGGGCCAGGAACAGGCCGAGTTTGATAAGACGGTGCAGCTGCAGAGAATGGTAGACCAGAGGTCGGTGGTCTCGGATGAAAAGAAAGTGGCCGTCCTCTACCTAGACAATCAGGGGGAAGACGATGAGGGGCACTGGTTCTGATCAATATTTCGTTTGAAATGGTATCTGATTTAGCAGGATACCGACACCCAAAGGCCTTTACTCACTTTAAGGGCGGGGGGGCCCACTCTTTATTCAAACCTCCCCCCTTCTTTTTAATTTCTCCAAAGGGTATTCCGGACGACAGCAACTTACCGTACAACCTGTAAAGGGTTTGCATTGATTCACGCCTTAAAAGGCGTTGGGATTTTATCGTTGAGTTGGGAGTTTTACAAATATTCTTTGTATCTTTTTAGTCTTAACAGTTGCTGCTTTGTGGAGTTTTCACTCCTAACAGTTGGCACCAATTTGCACCTGGTCACAGAAATGCCTCGCATCTGTTTGAACCTCTGTCTTTAGATAAGATGCCTAAAGAGTAACCAGATGGAAGTTACTTCGTATTACAGAGTAAATTTATCTGCATGTGCTAATGAGAAATAGTAGACTTAACGTTTTAAGGAAAAAAAAATCAGTACGTTTTTCCCTTTCTGGAGCCTTTTCAAAAAGAAATCATAGGAAATGAGCAAACCGCTTACTAATGAAATCTCAATGATTTCACCTTTAGGAAAAAGTTGCTTGTCCTAGAGTTAACGTTAAGACGTAAATGAATTGCTTTCTCTGCGCAGAACTTTATTCCTGGAAAGGACAGCCCCAACCTAGTGTGGCATTTCAGAGCAACACTCACGCTCTGTTGGTTCAGGTTCCAAGGACCCTGCCTGGGACCCATGTGTAGGGGAAGCGATAATTAGAAATCGCTCACGGTACCATTTCTTTCCTGTGGCACTAGCTCTAACTCCTCTTTTTTGGTTATGACCTGAGTTCTGGAGTTGCCAGCTCTCATCAGGACATACCTGAACTACACTGCACTTTCTCCCTTAGCAAGTAAACATTTAATGTCACTGGTGGGAGGAAGACCCTGAAGATAGGAAAGAGAATGTTGACGTTGGATGGTCGCCTGGGCTGTGGGCAGTGAAATCGGAAGCCTAGGGTGGCCGGCGCCCCCCTAAAAGAGGCCTTCTCTACCCACCGCCAATGTGGTAGGTGTCTCTCTGAGCTCAAAGAGTGAGAGACGAAAAATGACAACCCACATGGAAGTTCTTGCACTTTCAACAGAAGTCATCGTGGAGGTGGCGGATTGTTTCGTCCAAGAAAATGAAGAATGTTAACTAGGATAAGATGTTTTGGGGAAGGAATTGGGGGCCCCACCCATCACCTAGCACCAAAGCACCCCGGAGAGGCCTCATGAGATGGCAGAGACCCACTCCCATGGTCTCCAGCATGGGGGCCCGTGGATCTATGCCATTGCGTTTAAGATATTGGAACGAGTATGTTCTGGTTGGTCCGTTTTATTTTACACAAGGGTATTGTTTTTAAAGCTTCCATCTTTAAAGGTACAGCATCACATTAGAATAGTATCTGTAAGAACACAGCATTATCTTAATCCAGACCAGGCTTTGCATAAATGTCTAAACTATGCTTCGAAGCTCTAACACAGTATCATAGAACTGCCTGTGATGCACAGATATTAATGATAAGGTTCTGTCACCCTTGGGTAGGTTATGACGATGGCGGTGGCCGGGGGTGGGGTGACGTGAGTATGGCACTTGGGGTCCTTCCCTCTGCGTTTCACATGACGGCCCTTGGACACCCAAGATGCACGTCTCCTTAGCACCCAGAAATGGCTACAGCGGAAAGTTTAAGAAGAGTTCGTTTTCTTCATTGATAAGTGGAAGAGAAACATAGCACAGCTTTTGGGGTGATCTAGTTGAAAAACGCTATACATGGGGAGTGGAAAGTAGACTTGAATGGCTAGTGTAAACCTTTGGAATGAACTAGGGATTGTCACCAACTGGCAGGGAGGTGAGGCCTTGGCACACCAAGACTTCTCCTTTCTAACACGGCCAAAGACGGACTGATTCTGTTCGCTGC
Source organism: Mormoops blainvillei (assembly GCA_004026545.1). NCBI lineage: Eukaryota > Metazoa > Chordata > Mammalia > Chiroptera > Mormoopidae > Mormoops > Mormoops blainvillei. Next base: position 35,667 of record PVJD01006963.1, on the reverse strand, counting down.
GATTGTAACGGTGTTTGAATGAGGGATTTATTGGCGAGAATCTGGCCAGGGAGACAGCCCGCTGTCCTGATGGCTAGACAGACTGATGGGGAGGGTCGAGGATGTGAGCCTGAGTGCCTTTGTTCTGTGTCACTGTCATAGCTCATGACCTTGTAAGTGGATGCTAACACGCACACGCTACTGTTGTGATCCACTGTTCTCTGGAAAAATAAATACCTGAGACCTGCATTCCCATCTCCATGTTGCAGTATCTTTAAGAAGCATCTGGCCAAGAGAGTTTAGCAACGCAGAGTCATGGGCTACCAACGGTTACGGAATCTGGTCACTGTGGGGAGCAGGGTGCGCCCTGAACACTGTGACAGGCCCCCCCACCCCCACCCAACTTCATGCCCTTCAAAACCTGTCACTCTGGAGACAACAGAAATCAGCTCTGTGGTGGTTTGGGGGTGAGGACCTAGTCTTTCCCTATTTATTGTTGTTTAGAAGAGCAGTATTAATGGAATATTGTGTCCCTTCCCCCTGGTTGTTTTGATAGTTTGTTTAAAGTGTATATTTAGAATGGAATCCTCTAAAAAGCTTATCTTGCCAGCCTCCTGTTCTTTACAAAGGGAAATGTCACAAGGATGTGTAAAAATAAAAATCTAAGCAAAAACAAACAAAACCTCACATTGCTCCTGAAGAGAATGATTGTTTTTCCAGGAGGTGTTTTTGTGTTTCCTATTTAAACCCTCATTGAAACATGTATGTGTTCACATGCATATTTTTCATGATGGAATCACTGGGGAGACTGCATGTATTCAAATACAGCCAGGGCAGTCGGCACACACAATACCGTCATCACGGCCGGGAAGGCTGGAGCCAGGGAATGACCGACCATCCCGTTCGGTTGGGACATGGGACCTTCAGTGCTAAAACCAGGACAGAGGAATAGTTAGATGCCCTCACCTGTTTGTAACCTTTTACCAAAAAAAAAAAAAAAAAATTCCATAAACAGCAACTGTCTTCCTCTCATGTTGGAGTTAACACAGTTAATAGATGGGAGATATTTGGTACAATATTTCAAAACTCATTCTTTCCCAGGTGGCCGCAGGATTTTTCAAAATGTGTTTGAGTTTCTGTGTTTCCAAGATATTATCCTCCCAGAAATACAGAATGAGAAAATGTAACACCAGACTCTTAGCTCAGGCCGTCATAACAGGATACCACAGACGGGGATGCTTAAACACTGGACATTCATTTCTCACAGTTATGGAGGCGGAGGCCCAAGATCAAGGTGCTGGCAGCTTGGTCCTTGGTGGAGGCTCTCTTCCTGGTGTGCAGACAGCCGCCCTCCTGCTGGGTGCTCACGTGGTGGAGAGAGACCATCTCTCCTGTGTCTCTTCTTGTAAGGGTGCTAATCCCACTCACGAGGGTGCAAACTCCTCAACCAATTACTTCCCAGAGACCCAACTCCAAATACTACCATGTTGGGGATGAGGGCTTCAACACACGAATTTTGGGGGGACATAAACATCCAGTCCTTGGCAGACTCCAGTGTGGTGTGTCTGTAAATTCCTATTCCAACCATGCACTTCAGAACCCAGGTCTTCAGCCAGATGGGACACTTGGTGAATGGGGACCCTTCTCCCCTCTCCTCTGCACACTGCCTTCATTCCATAGGCCTGTCTGGGGTGGGTGGGGATGGCAGGGGTGGCCTGTGTAGTCACTGTCCCATGCCTGAGGGTGACAAGGGACCCTGCCTTCCTCCACCCTGTCACGGGTCTTTTCAGTTTGTTTCCCCCACTGACTCTTGAGGTGGCCCCCTGCACAAACGGAGCCATGGCAGTTTGGGGTTCCCTCTTGGGCTCTGGCAAGGAAGGGTGCCCATGCCACACCTTGCTGTCATCTTAGCACCAGCCTTGCTGGGCAAGGCCCATGGTGGGGGAGGGGTGGGGGGTCAGCAGCACCCACACACACTGACCCCAGCACTTTCAAGTCTCCTTTTATTAGCATTTTATTCACAATCCCTATTCCCTTCCTATATGAAAGGGCTTTTTCCAGAATGTAATTGCTCCAAATCTGACTCCAGACCTGTGCAAAGGGGTACATGAGGACAGTCAGATGTTGGAGGGTCTTTCCTGCACAGGAAGTACTGAGCTTGTCAAGAGAAGTGTTTAAGCCACGGTAGTGCTGATGGGTAAAAGTTTTTGTTGGCAAGAACCACCCAGATAGTCTAAAAAAAAGGTTTACGGAAGCACCAGCTCACCCTGAAAGATGTGCGCTGTCCACACATGTGCCCGCGGAGTCTACCGCGTCACACAGCCAGCCTTGAGAATCTGCACAGTGACAGCTGCAGTCCCTCTTCCTGTCGAGGAGACGTTTATCCAGCACGCTGGCAGACCAGAGCTTTGGCCGGGCTGAGGCAGAGTGTCAGTCCGCCGCGTGGGGCCTCGCCTTCCCCCGCGTGGGGTGCAGGGCCACGCTGCTGCAGAAGGCCGTCTTGGCCCTCGGGGCCCGCCGCAGCTTCCCCGCCACCTCGGGGTCCCTGCAATCAAGCGCAGGGCGGTGAATGTGGCGCCCCCACACCTCCACCCAGGGGCCCCCAGCCCTGGCCGCAGTGAACACAAACTGACTACTGCCAATTTAGAGCCCCATGAAGGAGCCTCAGGAGGGGATGTGGGTGAGATTAGAACCGTGGCCCACGAACGTAAGACACAAGGTGTTTTCTACAGTTTTCCCATTCCTGTGACCATTCTCCAGACGGTCAACCCTTAGCGGGCTCAGCGCACAGAGCGAGCGCTGCAAGGTTGAGCGGGAGGCCTTAGAGGCCCGGGGCCTGGTGCTCCACACAGTGCTCCACACAGTGCCCCCTGCTGGCGGCACGCGGGTCTGTGGCTGCCCGGAGCGCGGACTCGCAGGTAGCCTGCGGGCCTGGGGGACCCGGCTCGGGGAGGTGGGCACCTCCACGGCCGAGTGAGGGCCTCCCTGGGAAGATGGGGGCACCGCCTGTAGGGTGAGGTCAGAGGGCCCTCGGGCTCCCACGCCGACAGACACACCAGGAGCGCAGGGAAGCCCGAGACAGGTTCCTGCAGGCCACGCAGGGCTCTGGGCCACGTCCCCGCCGTGGGACGAATGCCCTGCAGAAGGACAGATGCCAGAGCTAACTCCGTCTCGAAGTCCGGGCGAGGGAGGTATTTTACAGCTGGGTTTTCCAAGGAGCCGGTCAGGCATAGTGTGTGAGTCACCGGAAGGCAGCTGGCGACACCTGCCACGCTCGGTTCCACAGCACCCGACAGGACCAGCTTCTCCTGAGGTTCCGAATGACAGCAGTGTGAGGGGCCCAGCGGAACAGCGCCAGGGAGGCCAACTCACCGGGATAGGACGTCCATGGACTGCTGCGTGGCCAGAGTCCTCTTGTCCTGCGCTCCGTATAAGAGGGTCTGAATGTGGAGACACTGTAGAACACCAGGTGGTCAGTGTGAGGTTTATGAAAACGTCGCTGGGAGCATTTTGCAGGCATACAGGGCCCCCTAGAATGGGAGAAAGAACACTTCCTCCACAGACCTCCGCAATGGCTAGATTAGTGTATCCCCCGCGGGCTCTCCCGGGGCAGTCCGACCCTCAAGGTGTGGGATCGGCAGGAGCCCAGAAACAAATGTGCAGTTTTAGCACCATTTTAGAGAATTCTCTGGGACAACCTGCCCGCGAAAATATGGTTCAAAGGAATATTTTTAAAAATAAAGGCAAGAAGGTTGGTCTTGACAAGAGGATGGTTTCTAGTTTATACATTTTTTAAAAGATTTTATTTATTTGTAGAGAGAGGGGTAGGGAGGGAGAAAGAGAGGGAGAGAAACATCAATGTGAGAGAGAAGCATCAATGGGTTGCCTCCCATACATGCCTTGACTGGGGACTGAACTTGCAACCCGTGCGTGCACCCTCACTGGGAATCGAATCGATGACCGTTCGCTTTGTGGGACAATGTCCAGCCCACTAAGCCATGAGACAAGGATCTAGCTCCTTTTTTTAAATGACCCTTGTTAGAGCCCGGACAAGTTTTTCTTAAGTTTTGTAAACAAATCTTTTATTTTCTATGGGCTTTTTGTAATCATCACTACCCCGCCATTTCTTAGGAATTAATTCATGTCGCAGTTACGTCGTCCGCTTTTGCGTCATTCAGGCTTTGACTCCCCTCTGCCTATTGTCCTGCCGTTTGATCGCCTGCAGCTGGCAAGGCGAACTCGAGGGAAAGATGAAGATTCGACTTGCGCCCCGCACTGGCCAAAATAATTTTGAAGAACGAGGTGGAGGACATTGCTTTACTGTCAACACCTTTGTAAAATTATAGTAATTAAGACAGTGTGGTTTTCATCCAGGGTTAGGCAGACAGACCAATGGAACATGGCAGAGAGCCCAGCACTTGACAGATGACAAAAGAGAAGCGGCCTTGCAGGGAGAAAGGGCTGAACTAGCTGATGAATGGAACTGGGACTTCTGGTGTCCCAGGGGAAGGACATGGACCCCTGCCCCAGACCAAACACAAAATTAATCCCAGACTGATGGAAGAACTAAATATGAAATGCAAAACGTGGGACCTTTAGATGAAAATATTGGAGACTACCATTATGGAGAAATTCTACCGTTACGGAGAAATATTTCTTGGTCAAGACCCAGACCAGCCAAAAGATTTGATAAAATTTAACTACATTAAAACTCAAAATATCTGTGCACCAAAATACACCTTACGCAAAGTATACAAAGACAAATCAGGCTGAGGGAAAATATTTGCACAGAACCGAGAAAGGATTGGCATTCGTAATATATAAAGACCTCCTATAAGGTAACGAGAAATACAAACACTGCCTCTCTGGATAAATGCTCAAAAGATATCCAAAGACTATTCAAAGATGCTGAAAATGGAATAACCAATAAACATGCTTTAATCTCAGAAGTAACCAGACCAACAAACTAAAACTTCCATGAGGTTGCCCTTCACCTATTGAAATGCAAAACTAACAGTCTGATAATGGCAAAACCAGGCTTTGTCAAAGATATGAATGAGTCATATGTCTTTTATAGATTAGTAGTGAGTAGAGCAATTTGCTTATTTTACTAATGGATAAGCAAATTGTAACGTGCCCTAGAGTCGTATGTGTGTGATATCACGCAAATTTTTTTTTTGGGGGGGGATGTCCATGTAGATGAATCTCATGATTTACAGACAAGAAAGAGCATATTGCAGATAAATGCACATTATATATAATATATGCACATTATACATATAATTTATATAAACCTTAAAAAACATATAAAAGAAAAACATAGTAAAATAAAGTGAAATAATGATATCAAATTCAGGATGGTGGTTATCTGGTACGGGGCAGGAAGAGGTATAGAGGGAATTTCATGTGTGTCACGTTTTATTTCTTATAGTAAATAGTTAGCTCAGAGGTATTTGTTATAGTCATACTTTTCTGCATTTCTGAAATATTTCATAATTATTATTAAAAGGCTCAATTTGTTTTTCTACATGGTAACAGTTTGAGTCAAAAACAGCGTGAGGGTTTGGGGACTTTGTACTGAACACTTTTTATTCATTCTGATCTGCCACCCTGTTTAAGGTCTTTGAGCAAATTAAAATGCAAGCAGCATTTGTCTTTATGAGCTGTGGAAAATATCAAAGCTGTCTGAATGTCTGGGTCAGCCTGAAGAATTAAGAACGTGATTCTGGAATCTGAGGCTGCAGGTGTCTTTCGGAGAAAAGAAATTTTAGACAAGAATAGGAGAGGATTTTTTTTTTTAATAAAACACCAATAAGCAGTAAATTTTTTCTATTACCCCATGTAGCATATTATCCAAATGGTGCCAAGGCAAGGATCTCAGCCCCTCTGCCCAGCAAGCCCCATCCTGGAAATTCAGGAACTGTGAGAAGGTGCTTTGTGGCTTTGAAGGCAAGGAGATGGGGATGGGTTTCCGACAGCCATGGCGCTTGAGGAAAATGCAAGGGTGCACAGCTCCTGCTTGGCTTACAGCCATCGGAAGCCAGGGGGCGTCCCTCACTGCGGGGGTACAGCTGACTCCCCGCGGGGCCCAGCAGGGAGGCGCTCAGAAAGTGCAGCCAGACACCAGGGTGCCTCCCCCCCATTCCTGCCAGTGAGCAGCCCACCTCTGGCCCCACCCTTCTTGCCAGAACAGACTTCCTTTTCCTCCACGTGGCCAGAAATACCTCCACACAAGAGTAACACATTGGGTCTAAAATTAAACCCACCCCAACCTCCCTGTGCACGCACTGATGACAGCCTCCGAAGCCGCTCATTTTGAGATGTCCACCTGCCTCAGAGTTAATTCATTTGCTGCGGCATCATATTTTTACTGCCATTTTAACAATGATTTGAGACAGCCAGCGGTCTCCGTGCGCCCGCCTTAACAGATGGCCTCGGACGCCGAAACCTTGAAAATCCATTCTGCTCCTTTCATTATTAAAGCGTCTCCTCCCTGGCCCCTCATTCTCTAGAGAAAGACACACTGTTCACTGAGCTATTCATGGATTCCTGAAAAGAAGGGAAGGCCATTAGAGAGTATTATACAAATTCTCACCACTTCCTACTCCTGACCTTGTGTGCTGACCATCTGCACTGGGGGCTTGACGTGAGCAGGGAGAGTGGGTCACGGCTGGATGAAATGGCCTGTTTCAAACCATCAAGCTCGGAGAGAGGTCAGCCCTGTTCCTCTCCTGTCTTTTCAACCCCAATCCAGACCTTTGTCTTCCTGGGATTAATGGGTTGTTTTTTTTTAAGGCTACACCCAGCCCCGTAGACAGAGAGGTGGCTTGGTGGCAGCTGCGGGCCGGAGGTCAGCCGACTCGATTTATTCTGGTTTTAGAAAGCCACAGCGGTTAATGCGCAAACTCACAAAGATGCTTCATTTCTGGTTTGTGTTGTTTTGGGTTTTGTTTTCTTTTTTTTGAGGGGTTATCTCTGACAATCTGCAGTCATTACCCAGGGCCACTTTCATGGCAGCACCTCCACAGACGTGGACTGTGAGTGTCTTGGCCCACTCATCCTCCTGCAGCCCCCTCCAGCCTCGTGTCCTGGAATCGCATCCTAATTTCTTTGGGGGAATCTCAGCCAATGAGAACACTGACGGAACACATCCTTGCTGTGAACAGAGGGGGCGCAGCACGCCCTCTCAGGGGCGAGGCCGCCAAACTCAATCATGGATAATCGAGAAAGGCAGCTTTTCAGTCCACGCCACGCTTGCGGCGCAATGGCATGCAGTTCGCCTTTACGGGAAGCAAAAAACAAAGCCAGAGAAAGGTACATTTAAAAAAAGAAAAAGAACTAATCACTGTTCTTGATGCTAGCACCTGTCCAAGGAGGAGAAATTATCCAGGAACTCACGAACTGGGCTTTGGTTTTCATATCAATTCTCAAGGCTCCTATTAAGAAAAAGAGACGTCGGAGAGCCCCAAATCCGTGAAAGTGGGCAATGTCTTAAATGTCTAGAAAAACACAAATATACTTTCATTTACGAATCTTACAAGGCAGGCAGAAATGATTCCTTTAGCAATAAATCAGGGAGGGGGGCGGGGACTGAAAGGACAAACCCCAACACAGTCCACCAGAGAGCATCTTCCTACAGAGACGGGGTCGCGCATGGGCGCACTTGGCCTCGTCCTGGCTGCAGCCACATCTCCGCTGCGCGCACTCACTCCTGCAGCAGCTGCTCGCTCAGCATCTGCGACACGCCGGCCCCGAGCCTGCGTCGGTGAAGGGGCCGAGCACAGGCAGGTGTGGGCCTCACTCCCACGGGCCTTCCAGCGTAGTGGGGAGCCAGGCACTTAAAACAGGCACCTAAACATGTCACAGCAGCTCGGACTAAGAGCTATGGAAAGTGAGAAAAGAACATGGGCCGTGAAAGAATAAAACGGGGGCTGTCGGTGGTGGTGGCAGAGGGTACCTGGGTCAGCGATGGCTGACATTCAAGTCGAGACGTGCAGGATGGGGAGTCGGCCGGGTGAAGAGCACTGGGTTGGGGGAGGTGGTGGTGGTGCTGGGGTCCCAGGCAGGAGCATACCTTGCATCTCCTTCTCTTACACACACACACACACACACACACACACACACACACACACTCCTGCAGCTCCCTCACTGGGAGGGCCACTCCCTGTGAGCCCCGAGCCCTGCTGCCCATGAGGGTGGGAAGGATCCCATCAGAGAAAAGCTGGTGCAGCCCTGGCTGGCGTGGCTCAGTGGACTGAGTGACGGCCTGCGACCCAAAGGGTTTCTGGTTCGATTCCCAGGCAGAGCACATGCCTGGGTTGTAGGCCAGGTAATCAGTTCAGGGGCCTGTGAGAGACAACCACACACTGATGTTTCTCTCCCTCTCTCCTTCCCTTCCTCTCTCTCTGAAAAATAAATAATTAAAATCTTAAAGAGAGAAAAAAAAAAAGAAAAACACAGGTGCGGTGGGAACAGGGGCCCTGGGGTGAGGGGGCAGGTGGGAGATGAGCAGGGCAGGGTGGGAGGCCTGGGCGCTGTCCCTTGCACAGCTGCTCTCCCCGAGGGTCTACACAGTGTCACTCCCTCACTCCTCACCTCTGAGTTGCCAAGTGCCGTGGGCTCTCTATCCTTATCCACATCCCTCAGCTCCCCCACGACTTGGCTCCATTCCCTGGCCGCTCTCTCGGGGCAAGCTACCATCATCTTTCTCCAAGACAACTGCAACACAAACGTTCAGAGAACAGATCCATCAGCAGGGCTCGCTGGGGGCGGGGGGCGGGGCGCATCGGGCTGTGCACCCACATAAAAGTCACCGCTGCATCTGTAAGCGCATGGCCGGCTGTGTGTATGAAAGCCGGACCTGCCTCTGTCTGAGCCAGAGAGTGGAAGAGATCCAGATCAGACCCTCTTACGGCTAAGCCTCTGCGCTGCTTTTTTTGGCACGTCGCCCTGGTGACCTGGAGCTCGGCCCTCTCGCTCGCTCCCCCTGAGGCGGTGCGGCCCGTACCCGCCGCTGCTGAGCATCAGTCTGTCCGCTTGTTCAAGGTCACCCTGAATTGACGTGGCAGAGTCTGCCTTCCCCTCCGTCCCTGGCCATCCTCCCACAAGCTCACGGCTCTCCTGCCTCCAGGGAGGCACTGACAGGTCTCCAGCCTCGGGCCAGGACGGGCTGCGCAGACCCCGGGTTCTGCCCGCCCCACAGCTCTATGCTACCCTGGGAGCTCCGAAGCCGTTGCGCAACCTCACCAAGCCACAGTAAGAGCTGTGTTACGCGGCCTTGCCGGTGGGCCGGTCTGTGTGCACTACCCATCCGTGCTCTCTAGGGGGCAGCAAAGGTGGAGGGCGCCGGGCCTGGGCTGTGTCATTAGGGGCCTGACCCCGAGGGGATCTACTCTCCCTGGCAGGCTGTGGCCCAGGGCCCTGGAGTTCTCATGTCCACCCTGCCCGCAGCAGGCAAGGGGCGCTCCACAGGTTCCCACGGGAGGTTAAGATGGCAGCCTTGATCCCTTTAACCGTCAGCTCCCGTGCTTATATGACACGGGTTTACAAATCTCCACCGACGAGAGCTGGGGCATGTCTAAGCACGTTTCTCAACTCAAGAAACTGGGTTTCGTATATGAAATTAATGTCACTGTGGCTGTCCTTTCTTTCGAAAAGGACTGGAGGAGGCGGGCTGCCGTAGCTCAGTGCGGGTTAGACAAAGATGATTAGATAAACCGGGGTCAGGACGAACGAGACTCTTCACGTAAAAACATGGGGGCTAACACAGCGCTCCGTGGGGACACAAACCCTGGCTCTGGGCTCCCTGGTATCCAGAGCAACAAGGAAAACGCCACGTATGCTGAAGGAAAAGGAAAAGTTAAGGGACCACCAGTGGAATGGCAGGACATGAATTGTACATAAAATAATACAGCTGTCTGGGAGGAGGCTCTGCGTGTTTGGCTGGCTGGAGGAAAGGCGAACATTTGGCAAAGATCCGCTGACTTGGTTTCACGGGTCCTATCTTGACTCACGACACATCCCTTCCAGGGATGGCTTTGTCACCTGCAATCTATGAATAAAATCCATTTCCCACCTCCTTTCTTCAAATGATTTATTATAGGGGACTTTGGATGTCTTGGAGAAAGAGGTCACATAAAATTCTGTTACCCTTTCACAGAAATGTTCGCAGCTGCGAAGTAGTCAGGACGGGGACCGGACCCCGAGGATGACAGTACTTAACAAGGAGGCCAGATTAACAGGGGACCCAGCCCGGACTTCACACTGTCACTGAGCCCAGGATTTGTCCTGAGAGGCTACTGACCGAGGTGGCAGCCTTCACGATCCTCTTTTGCGGCCTTTCACCTGGATGACGATGTTGGAAAGGACACCCATTCTAGAATCAAACCAGGTCTCTCTGTTGCAAAAGCATGTGAACTTTTGCTGTGGAAATTTCCGTCTGGGGGCCTATGGAATTCTCCACTCCCCCACCACCCCTGCAGGCGCAGGCCTCTGGAAGACGGATCAATAATATGGTTTTCTTCTCAGTAATTCAATCCCGCCCTCTGCTTTGTGTCTCAGGCCTTCCTGAACTTCATGCCCTGGGGACCAGCCCCAGGGCATTCGGGGCGGGAGGGGACATCTGGAAAGGCCTGTGTTCGATGATTCCTGCAGCAGATTTGAAAAAGTCGGGGGATGAAGCTGCTGTGATCAAAACAAGAGGAAGACTGGGCCGGCAGCTTGCGAAAGCAGCTCCACGGAGCTCACGGCTAAATATGGCATTTGAGAATGTCCAGTTCCGTGGTGGATGGGAAAGGCTCGCTTCCAGTCCCATGTGCGCCCCGGTGTTCAGGGAGCGGCCAGCCCTGCCTCCCGTGGGCGCCCGCGGAGCACTGGGTACGAGGTCTGCCTGCACCATGGTGTGCGCTGCCCGCAGGGACACAAGTTCAACCCTTGCTCTCTGGTTCTGGTACATGGCCAGGTAGCTTTAAAACTGTCAAAGCCATTCTCTTCAGGACTGGTGCATAATGAGGCCAAACTAAAAAGGGAAAAATGTCACCAGCATCCACTGCAGGTGTTAGAGGTGATGAAACCTAAGAATTTCTTGAAACGGAGCTGATTTACAGCCCTGCAGGTGGGCGTGGGGCCCAGAGCAGTGACCCTCCGCCTTCCTCTAGGAGCAAAATGCATATTCCCAGGCCCTGGACCCCCCCCCCCGCCCCCGCCCCAGGCTCTGGCTCAAAAGGTGACCGTGAAGCAGGGGGTTTAAAACCCACGCTTCCTGAACTACCAGCATAAAGGAAGAAGGTGGGCTTTTCTTTAGAGTAACCAGTGCATAGGCAACTTTCTTGCTTAACTCCTAGGGGCCCCCTGTCAATAAAGCAAGGCTAGAAAGGTCTGGCCTGCCGGGTTGCTGTGAGGACCTGCAGGGATGCGTAAGCTGCCCTTGGTGGCAGCGAGCTCAGCCCTAAGCATGTGGTCGATCGTGGCACCAGCCCGGCCTGCTGGAGCCAGCAGGGCCTGATGAAGGACGGGGTGGCCCCCACTCACGCTTCTTGTGTATCTGCTACCATCTGCTGCCTCCCCCCATTTCCTGGGGTCCCTCTCCTGCCTGGACTTGTGTGGCTAGGCTGAGCCTTCAGGAGAGCGTTCCCCGATTTCACCCTGCGGCCTTGGGGGAGCAATGAGGAAGGGCAAGGAACGTGGAGAATCCCAAGAGCCAGGCAAGCTCTGTCCTCTTCCCCCTCTTGTGCTCTTATGCACCTGCCTTCCGCACCGGGCAGGGCCTGGCACCGATCACGGCAGCCCCACGCACCTCGCCTCATCCCACCCCCAGAACAAGCGCGGGGGGGCTGGAGGGCGGTGTCACCTCCATTTTACAGATGAGAAAACTGAGGCCTCTTGGTCCAATTCTTGGGCCGCTCCACTGCGTTCTCAACACCATCCTCGCAGTGATTTAAAAACAAAATAAAACACCCGAATCCAAATATAGGCCTGCCGTGCCCTGCTTTAAATTCCCTCAGTAGCTTCCAGCTGCTTAGAGCAAGGTTTGGGCAACTTTTCTGCAAAGGGCAGATGGTCACTATTGCAGGCATGGTGGGCCAACAGACAAAAATCGAGGCTGCTGTGGGGGTACTTACGTAACAAGAGAGAAAATTTTCCACAAAGTTTTGTTGGTGAAATTCAAAATATAATAATGAGCACTGTCCTTCATCATCTAGCTCTAAGGAGCAGAATGGATTTTTGGGGGGTGGGGGAAAGGGGATAACATCTCCACTGGGGTTCAAAGTTAGTGTTCCCCATTGTCAGCTCAATTTATATCACCTGTAAAATGATGACAGCTTGTGTGATCATCCATAAAGACCACGTCAAGCTCGTGGGCCGGATGAAAACAGGCGATGGGCTGGATCCGGCCTGCAGGGGCTGCCGTCGGGGACCGCTGCCTAAAAGATCGAGTCTCACCCCCGTAACCTGCAAACTTGGCCATGGAGCCTTGCTCCCTGACAGACGGTCCTCCCCAGCTTGGCCTCTTGAATGGGTTTCACTCTCTAGCCCCCCAGCCTCCTCCTCCGCCCCAGTCCCCATCTGGGAATTCCTGTCTCTCCCAGGCGATGCTCTTTTTCAGAGCTACATATTAAACAGCTTCCCTAACACCCTTTGGCCCCCATCCAGAAAAATGTGAAAAAAACCCGAATATAAAACTAAGATATTATAATGGGAAAACAGCTATTAAAACAGTAGAAGTTTTAAAAATTTGTGAGACTACTTTGTAAATCTCTATGCAAATCAAGCTGAATATGTAAATGAAATAGTTACCTGGAAAAATACAGGTCACCAAAATGACCCATTAGAGACAGAAAGTGTCAACAAGCCAATTTTTTGTAGAATAGAGAAAACTGTCAAGGAATTTCCCCATAAAGAAAGCACTAGGCCTAACGAGTTTCACAGGAAGTACAAACCTTTAAAGACTAGATAGTTTTAATGCTGCCCAAATTCCTCCAGTGCATAGAAAATAAAAGTAAACTTCCAAATTATTTTTATGAAGCAAATACTGATACTTAAACAAATATAAATATTGGTGCAAAAATCTTAAAATAAATATTCGCAAACATAATCAACCTCATATTAAGAATATAATTCAACATGACCGAGGGCATTTATTCCAGGAATGCAAGGTTGGCTTGAGACTATAATAAAATGCACCACATTAAGTGGCCTAGGAAGACTCATCTGATTATCTCCACCAATGCTCAAAAAACATTTGATAAAACCCAATACTTATTTCTAATTAAAAAAAAAACAAACTACTCATGAAAACAGAAAGTGATGGCTGCTTCCTGAACATGATAAACTATATAAACCTTAGTCCTAAAGCCAGCGTCTACTAAATGAAGAATCAGCAGAGACATTTCCACTAAGACTGGGAACGAGACAAAGGTGCCTACTCTCTCCTCTCCTCTTTATTGTTGTACTGGAGGTACGAGCCAGTGCAATTAGGCAAGAGAAATCAATCAGAGCCGTAAGAGTTGAAAAACAAAGAGTAAAACTATTTGGCAGATGGTGTAATAAGACACCTGGAAAATCGGAGAGAATCAATGCTCAAATCAACTCAGGCAAGAAAAGAAATAAGCAAGTTAGCAGAATATAAAATTAATATAGAAAAACCAATAGTCTTCACACACAATAAAATAACCAGTTGAAAGTTATAATACTGGATAAAATGCTATGTACAATAGTATGAAAGAAGATAAAATGCTTAGAAAACAACCTAATAAGAAACATACAAAACCGATAAAAGATACACTGTAAAATATGCTTAAATGATACAAAAGTAGACACCAACAAGTACAAAGACGTCCTTGCTCAAGTAAATGACTCACCATGATAAAGACATCGGTTCTCCTAAAAGCTGATTCCCAAACAACACAATCCTCAAAGAAAATCCACCGAACTTTTTATGCAGATAGACAAGTTGACACTAAAATTCTTGTGGAAAATAAACGTGTAGAATTTCTACAAAACCTGGTATTCTAGGGAGAAAACCTATGAGTGGTGTCTAGTCCAACCAGGTATTAAATCGTGCTATGGGTACTCTACGTTGAAGACAATGAGGAACTGGCATCTGAACAAACAAAGAGATCAGTGGAACAGAAGAGAGATGCAGAAATAGACTCGAGTACATATCGAAAGGTGGTAGATGATGAATGAGTCATCGCAAATCACTGGGCTCTTTAGTAAGAAGGTGCTGGACAGCGGGGTAGCCATTTAAAAAATAAAAAGATAACATTAGATCCATACCTCATGCTGTCCATGCAAATAGACTCCAAATTAAAACGGAAATAAATATAAGAGTACTAGAAGAACCCACAGAAGAATTCCTCTATTATCTGGGTATCCAGAGAGAGTACAATAATAAAAAGAAAATCATAAATAACACTACATAAAAATTTTAAAATTTGCATGGTAAAAAATAATTGATATTTCATTAAAAATAGAGATGTGTATGAGAGCACTACTATATCTTTTACTGAAAAAGTCTCAGTTCACATGAACTGCAAAAGTCAAGTCATCTTATGTAAATGAACCACTGATAAAGGTCCATTTATTTTGTTTTATTTTTAAAACTCTTACCCGAGAATACGTTCATTGATTTTAGATGGAGAGGAGAGGAGAGAGAAATATCGATGTGAGGGAGAAACATCAATTGGTTGCGTCCTACACGCTCCCCAACTAGGGATCGAAGCCACAACCCAGGCATGTGCCCTGACCGGGAATCAAACCCACGACCTTTCGGTGTACAGGGCGATGCTCCAACCGACTGAGCCCTCTGGCCAGGGCTTATGAAGGCCCACTTAAAAAGGGCACAGCGGAGGGAGGAAGGCAGCCCGTGGTGCGGGAGGGAGGCCTTTCCCCTGTGTTAGTGCTGGCTCTGGGCTTACCTTGTTCAGTTTCTTGTGGGCCCCGCTGACGTTCCCCTGCGCCAGGTCGGCCCCACCCAGGAGCCGGTAGGTCTCTGCCACCTCGGGGCTGAGATCGCCGAACACCCCCACTTTGGCCTCCAGGGACTTTCTCAGGATCGAGGTTGCTCTCTATGACAGGAACAGAAAGCTGTCTGGTTACAAGAGTTCAAAGGTCAGGGCCTCCTAAGAAAGTGATGTGACTCACGGGTATTTCCCCTTTTTAGGGGAATGGGTTTGGGCTGACTGTCCCATGAGCTGAGCCTACTTTCCTCCCGTTAAATTGGAGACAGAAATGACCTCCACAGAGTGCGGGGATGGGGGGAAGGTGTGAGCTAGGAAGAGAGAATGTATAAAGACACCTGGAGAAAAAGCCACTCCAGAGATGGTAAGAATCCATTTTTGTTGAGTAGCAAGGGAAAAAAGCTAACATGGATGTTCCTTTGGGTGTCAAGAGCTGTACTACAGAGTTGACATGTGTGACCTCACTTAATTCCCAGTGCCTCCTTCAGACAGGACAATTTTAACCCTCATGTGCCAGAGGAGGACACTGAGGCACAGAGCTGTGAAGAAACTTGGTCAGAGTCAGACAGCTCATCAGCGGCAGAGACGGGGCCTGAATCGGCCAGTGACTTTAATCCTTTTCGGTGGCGGGGTGTGTCTCCCTCTGGGCACCGTGACATTCTCACCTCAGTGAAAACTACCGTTTCCTGGCGATTTACCCATTTATAGGACATCCCAAACATATTCCAGGGCTTTCTATTTCTCAGAAGCAATCATTTAGGAAACTGAAAGCAAACATTCCAACATGCTAAAAAAAAAATTAAATATAGTTGACATTTTGTTTGGGTTATCTGAGTTATTTATACCAACAGGGAATTAAAATACATGAGTTGGTCAGAAACTAGAATCTCCTGACATTAATGTCTTCGGTCAGACACCAGAACATACAGCAGAGAAAACCCTCTATGTTAATATCCCACGTTTCTCCGTAAATTCTTCCAGGACCTGCCGCAAGGCAGGATGGCAGCTGCAGAACAGAGATGCTGAATTTTAGAGCTGACTCAGGCAGGGGCCGGTGAAGGGGGCTTCCCCAGCCCACAGGCTTGAACGCGTCCTGACAATTTGTCCAGACACCGGGGGGGCTAGCACGGCTTTACCCCTCGGTAGGCTGTGGTACGAGTCAGGTGTTTGCAGAACCGCAGCAAAGGAGCTGATGACACAGCAATATGTCGCAGTTGGAAAGAGGGCCCCTGCAGGAGCAGAGACATTGTGCCGGTCGGGAACGTGCGACCCACCTCAGTACACGAGGGACTTGCCTGATGCTAAAGCCTGTCACGCCTGGTGACATTTGTGAAGCAAGGACTTAGCACGGTCCAGTGCTGGGGTTGGCCGCTCTCCCATGGGAAGTGACTGCCAGCGACAGGAAAGCCCAGCTCTTTTTCTTAACTGAAGGCTTCCCTGCCATTGTCGGTCTGACTGAGTGGCAGGTCGCGGTGGCAGTCGGTGAGATGCCACGGGGGCTTTGAGGGCAGACCCTGAACTGTGCCGGGCTCGGGGTGCTGGGAAAGCTGGATGCAGAGAGCAAGGGAGGAGAGGGCGTGGGGCACGAGGGCAGGCATGCGATGGGAGGGGCCCATGGCAAGTTCAGGGTCAGGAGCTAAAGGGTCTGGCTGCTGCGGAGAAAGCGGGGAGGGGAACCAAGGGAGATGAGGCGGAGTCAGGCCAAGGAGGTCAGAGAAGGCTCTGGAGCAGGTGAGTGGCAAAACTGGAAGATAAACCCAAGAGGGGCTCTCACTTAAATTGTGCCCTTACAAGGTATCTTCCTCCCGCAGGGTCACCTTCCCATCGGTGCATGGTTCTAGCCCAGGCGCAGGCCGCGACCGCCTCTGGGGTGGCCCTTGCTCATCCCTAGGGCTGTCCTTGGGCCCGGCCCTGGTTGACCAACTGCTGCCGAAGCCACAGTCGGTGAGTTATCGGAGAGAGGGGTAAAGAGAGCGGGAAGCTGCACTGAGGGCGAGAACCAGCACGGCTGCCACGTTGGGTGGGCCCGAGGGCGCCGGCGGGGGAGAGGGGAGGGCCGTAAGCCAGCCTGTGTGCTGCTCTATAAGCTACGGGCCCTGGCACGAGCTGCATCCCAGCCAGAGCCGCGGGTGGTGATACAAACAGCACCTTCGGATCCTTTCGTGGGTGAACGGGGCGTCTGCATTCTCACAAACACCTGAGCGAGGGTCTGGAAGCCGCCTGACCGTGGCCACATGGCCTTAGTTGCCCGTGTACCAGTGGGGCCAGTCACACGCCTTGCACACAGTAGATGCCTGCAGAGTGAAGGAGTTGAGGGGCCCTTTGCTATCGGCTGGGCCGCCCATGTGAAAATAACGGCGGTCCAAGCTCACTCACCTCTTCTTGCCCAGTGGCTTGGAGAAAACGGCAATATTCATCTTGAATCGAGAGGAACTTGGCTTTTCCTGTCCCTTCGGCAGCTTTAAGCTTAGCCAGGCTCTCCTGGAAATACCGCTGAGCCACATCTGCAAAAAAAGCATCACCACAACAACCGTGAAAACTGCTTGCTGATTTGAAGTGGAAGCAGAATAAGTGTGCTTTTTAGCGGTGCCGAAGCATTTGACAACAACAAGCATTTGGGTAAGAGAACCCAGTGATGGAAACTGTCTTTCGCCCATTAAGCTGCCTGTTTCATCAGAAAAGATCTAGGTCTCACAAGGATAGGGCAATTTACTTTCCTTGGTTTTTCGTAATCTTAGCGCTTCCGGTGATACAGGAAAGCAAACTGCCCCCCAGACGGAAGAGATCAGTAAGCTTCCAGGCCGCTTAAGGAGACCCCTGTCTTTAAATTGGCGGGGGCGTGGCGGGGGGTGGTTTGGCAGCAGTCGGCCCACTGCCAGGCCAGCAGATGGATTTATAAAGTATCACTCCAAATTTTCTCTTGGCAGGAGAAAAATTCTACTGCATTTAAAGTATTACATCCCTTTTCCTTGTAGCTGACTCATGGGAGACAACATTACAGATTTACTGCTCAAACTAAGCATTAACTTTGGCTGCTTTGAAAGTCTGAGGACAGCTGATATGGGCAGGACGTGGCATTTATTTTGTTGACTCTAAAACCCTTACAGACATCAGCATTCCACGACTCAAAATTAACGAGGTTATTCAGGAGTGGAGTACTCTTCATATTTTCGTTTTCTGTCTAATTGGAAATGAACCAAAGAATGGAACCAAGTCCTTTTTTACGAGCAAGGATCTTTCCGGGTCTCAGCCTTGTTGCCCCGACAGATGAGCCCTTTCTATAAATACCAGCAGATGTAACGGGTATAGGAAGGAGTTGGGGCGGAACGGGCAGGGACTGACTTTCAGACCTCAGGCTTCAGCCGAAGCAGCGGTGCCATGCTCAGACAAAGGAGGCCACCAAAGGGGATGGGGTGCATTTCCCTCCTCTTCTTATGTAAGAACCCAGTCTCTGAGACACAGGTAGAGACAGCCATGCTTGACACGTTTCTAGCTCCTTTCTTATCACTTTCCCCCACCTCTTAGAGTATCCCTTTCCCTAGTGGTCACATGCTGACTAACTGCCCCCCGAAAGTACCCCCATTTAAGCATTTAAGCAAGTCCCCTAAACCTGATTGCCGCACGCTCCTTTCCCTTAGGGGAGCTGATCTCACAGGGATGCTGGGAGAAAGGAAGCTGGTTTGGTGGTGGTGGGGGTGGGGGGGTTTGCCTAATTCAGACTAGTGTGTAAACGGCTTATAGCCTCTGACTCAGGGAGACCAATTCGTATTCTCCAGAGAGGGAGCTCGTTAGCACATACGGATCTCTGGAAGAGTGGTAGCGAGGGAGGAAGGGAGGGGAGGGAGGAAGGAATGTATCACTTAAACTAAAGGCAGCCTGCCTACTGAGATGAGAGAAAGCTAGGTGTTGTGGTGGGAGGTCAGAGATGGCCCTGCCTGGGAATCTGCCCTCTGGGGTCAGCCTCCTTCCCCTCCTCCATACTGGAGTCCTCAGCTTTTCTAAAAGTCCAAGGCTTTCCCCATTTCTGTTCTTGGAAGTTCTCTGGTCAGAGGAGGGCGGGGGCGGGGACGGGCAGGGGCGTGGTTCGCGGCCACCTGTCATCCCGTGCAGCGTGGCCACCCACCAGGACCCTCGTCTAGCAGCACTAGAGCCCAGGAGCAGCGGAAGCTCCTCTTGGGGACCCACTGCAGGCAACTTCCCTGTCCGCCAGTTCCAAACTGCTGTTACTTTTGCCGTGGCTGCAAGACCCTAACCGATTCCCTCGCCCCTCCGGTCGCCCAGATTAACTTTTGAGCTCTGAGCCGCAGGGCTGGCCTCTGAGCGGAGAGCAAATCAGTCCAGCTGAGCAGTGACTCCCCGAGAAGCAGAGCTTGTTCTCCCAGGCGGCGGGGGAGGCGGAGGGGGCATTTCCAGAGGGACAGAAGGTCCCCGCAGGGCGTGTGGGATGCCCCCTCCCAGGCTGCACCTTGTGTTTGTTCACCAGGGCCACCCCTGCCTTTAAATACTTCTTCTAGAACCTTCTGCAACCTGATGCCGTGGCCTGGGCAGCGGGTGAAGTCATTTTCTAAAGTGGAGGAGCGTGACCCAGCGTCTAAATCGGAGCCCTGGGGGCACAGGGCAAGGCCATTCATCGCCCACTTTCACTCCAACGGAAAGGTTAGCGCGAGGGAGGGAGTGTGGCTCAGGGGGCAGGGTGGCTGAAGGTCCCCTCAGGGCCCCAGGGACTCTGTTCCGTCTGTATCCTCATACACAGGCACAAGAAAGCAAGGCTTCATCCAAAGAGGAAGACAGGGTTATAACTTGGCCCACAGCGGGTCTGGAGGCTTTTAAAAGAAATCCCAGTAACGCTGGGCTCACTGGCTTGAGGCTGTCCGTCCCAGGCCAGAGCTGGAACTGCGAGGGCTACTTTCATTAAGAGGGAGGCCTGCATGTGTGGGGTAACAATTATCTTTTGTGACAGTCTTGGGAAATAGCGCGTACTCTGCGCTCACTGCGAAAGCATGAAGGACCCCAGGGAATTTGAAAATGGAAAGTCTTAAAGCCTCGCTTGGCGCTTGGCGTTCAATCAGCCAACAAACGGACTGGGCCTGCTGCGGGCCGGCCTGAGGGCACGGCTGGGCTGGGGTGGGGCGCGGGGCAGCCTGAGGGCGCAGGCCAGGACCCAAGACAGGCTCTCTGCTCACTCCAGGGCCCTGAGGGGTCCACGCTGGAGGCCCCCCTCAGGCAGGGCACTTCAGAGGGCCCGGGCACGGCTCCCGGGAGGGGCAGACCCACTGCTGGCCAGCCATGTGGTCCCAGGTTGTCTAGAGCCATCTCTCAGGGTAGGCTGGCAACAGCAGAGCCAGGTGACTGAGATGGAGTATGCCTGGGGCTGTCTGACCTCCAGTCTCTCTGGGACACACAGGGCCCCGGAGGCGGGGGTTGGGGGGCACTGGGCGGGGGGGCAGGGGGGAATCAGTCGCCCAGTGAGCAGGGAGTGGGCTGGGGTGGGGCAGGGCCCAGGCGGGGCAAGCCAACAAGGCTGAGTTAAAAAAGGAGGCAGAGTTAAAAAAGGGAGAGTTGTATAGGGTGAAAAAGAGGAGCTCAATCAAGACAGAGTGCTTAGCGTCAGATACGTATTCCGTGTCTACGGTGCAAAACGTGGGGAGAGGCCGGGACCAGGGTGGGCCGGAGAAATGACCGTATTTGTGCACAGGGAATTACGCCTCAAGAATGCACCCCACACTTCCCAGTCTGGTCCATATAGCCAGGGATCCCACCCCCTGCCCTCAAGGCTCGGATGAGGCAGAGCCCGTTCTGTTTTGATGTCTCTGGGCCCTGAGCTCCGCATGCCAAGGTCCACGTCCACGCCTGCTCTGTGCTCCACAGGCCCTAGAGAGTGGGGCGACACCAGGGAAGTCAAGGGAGGCCTTTTGCCCTGTTTTCTACCATCGTTAGTAAGACCCTCTTCTCAGGAACCTCTGGGGGGGCCCTTAGAACACATCCTGTCTAGAGGATCGGGGTCCGCGGCACATCCCGGGTGACTCTGCCGAGTTAGAGGCAAAGCAAGAGGCAGACAGGGCCTGAGGAGCTCCCGGCCCCCGGAGCCCAGGCTGAGGACGGGGCCACTTCCAAACAAGGCCGCCTGTGCTCAGCGGGCTTGCCTCTGCAGGTTTACACTGAAATGTACTTGGCTTCCACCCATTTCATTTTAATAATGTCCTTTACGAGAAGAGTTATAAACCCAAGGCCAGTGCCCTGAACACGGAGCAGGGTTGGGAGAGCTGCTGATACCAAGTTTGTCTATGGCGGCTCCGGGAGGCGGGCCTGGCTCAGGTCAGCGACATTCCAGGGGCCCAGATCGGGAGTCCTTATGCAATCGCCAGCCTCCGTGACTTCTAGGGCAGTTTTGTCTGCATAAGGAGTGCAGGGAGGGCTCAGAGCAAAGGGACCAGCTTGAGTGAGGAGCCCGAAAGGTGCAGGCTTCTTGGCCAGTGACATTTTCTTTTTTTATCAGAGGGCAATGCCTTCCATGGGCATTTGGCAAGAAGGCTGTGGAGACGCCTCAGATGAGAAAAATTGTCTTCGCATTAATTATTCTTAAAAAAAGTAAACTGCACTCAGCACAGACAGGTGTAGGCACGGGAGGGCAGGGCTGAGATCCCACGCATGGGAGCTTCTTTGGCACACGGTGGAGCACGTGGGATCTGACTACCCCGCATCACATCAGGCTCGGTGCATAGGGACCCAGACTTGATCTGTCTCACCCAGAGCCTGGAACATATCTGAGTTAGTTACCACCAGCTACCAACTGATTTCACATAAAAATCCAGACTGCCACCTTCTCCTGAAAAAGCAGCAGATTTGCACATAACAGCAACGGGCTGGAGCTGAGTAACAGCTGCTCCCTTTGGACAGGGTACAGGGTCCCCCAGTTTGCCACAGGCCTCACCACTCCCTATTGTCTCTCTCACAGTACAGCCAACGGGTACCTGCCATTTGTAAGTATGCTTGCTGCTGATATGCTTTCTAATAACCACCCACTTCACTCCTACTGCTGGTTCCTGTAGACATTTAGATTTGTGACTCCTGCTATTCCAGGGATTTCCATCAAAGGGGCATTTGCATTTTGAGTGTCTTGTAACAGCTGTGGAATGGAAGGTTTTTCCCCCATTAAAGGAATTTTACGCAACATTAAGCTGGTCGAAATGTTGGCTCCTTGGAGGCTCTGAAATCGATTGTTCTATAAGGAGCGTCCTAAGGAGCGAGAACCAGAAAGGCCGCCCACCTTCTCTCTCTGTCCCCAGACAGGTTCCTCCAGCCCTGAAAAGGTGCTCAAAGCTCCAAGACACCGGAAGGAGGGATCGACAAGGTGGACAGGACAGACAGATAAGCCCCATGTACCCGCGCCAGCCCCACTCGGACCGGAGCCCCCGCCTGGCCCAGCGACCTCTGCAGACCAGGCAGCTCAGAGGACGCCCTTCTGCGCCCCCCACCCCCATCCCTAACTCGCCAGCCTCCTCCTCCTCCTCTTAGCCCAACTGCTGCTCCCTGAGCCCCAACTCCTGGCATTGACGTCAGGCTTGTGGGCTCATGGGCCCTTATTTTACTTTACTACAGTTATCTTTACATGACATCTTGGAACACGCCCCTACGTCTTCTTTATGAGTTATACTCTGTTCCTGAATTTTCTGATCAAACCACAAAGTCAGTGGAACGTGTGCTCTCCATCAACAGGGGCATGCTGCATGCTCTGGTCCTGGGATGGGGGGCTAAAGAACTCCCCAAGCTCGCGGCCCTGCCTGTTATGCGGGGCTAAGAAAAATCCTGTGAGTCATAAAGGGCAACTTCCTTCTGGGACCCTGGGACCCTGTACGTTCGCCCTCACTGAAAGCTCGGTGCTGTGCGAGTCTGGGCCCGCGTCCCAGCAGGCCAGGCCTGCTGCCACAGCAGTCCCCCCACAACCTTTCAAAATAGACACCTTCGAAAGCAGAGCAGATCTCCCCGTCCGTCTGGCACGGGCTCTCTGGGGCTTGTGAGAGCTATGTTTGGGTGAATGTTCACTGTCTTTGAAAATAAAAGGTTGGAGGAGGGCCGAGCAGGGACAGAGACCAGAGGGACGCCACTACAGGTGACTGGATAAGCCACGGCGGCTCCCTGAGGGGCCTGTGTCGCAGCTCTGTCCACCTGCTCGCCCGCCCCAAAGGCCCAGACGGGTGCAGGACAGGAGGGGAGCAGTCAGGGCCCGTTGCCCAGGACGGTCGGCTCTCACCGTGGTGCTCGGGCTTCCCAGAAGCAACGGCAGCGCGGGCGATGCAGTGAGCGGACTCGGCCGCCTCCCTGTCGGACGGCTCCCCGCTCAGGACGATGAGATGCGCCTGTCGCCACGGGAAGAAGAAGAAGAAGCACACTTGTTTACCTGTGTGGCAACAGCAACAGGGAGCTCACTGATCTTGCAGCGATATGCAGAAAGCCAAGGAACTTTCTAGCAAGCTGGACAATGTGATTTATGTGGAGGCACGATCCCCTTGCGGGAAGGACGGGAATTTTTAATGCTTTTAAAAGCACTGTGCACTGGGAGAGAGAAAGCCCCGGACGCTGAGCCCAGGCGGCTCGGGGCCACAGCCAGTGCCCATCGCTAAGTAAACCATTTAAAAGTCTGTGCTCCTACGGGGGCTGTGTCAGCAGAGGGCGGGGCAGGGATTCAGGAGGAAGGCGGTGGACCAGGAAGTGCTAGCGCTGTGCAGAGGGAGTGGGCAAGCCCAGCCCCTGCCCACGGGTCAGCCCAGCAAGGGTGACCGCCCTCCCCCCTCAGCAGCCTCCCCCACAGGAAACTGGATCCCTCCCCCAGCCTGGCCCAGGCGCCCAACTGCCTGTCTTCTCTACAGCCGGGCCCATGAGAGCTGCCCGAGCACCGAATGTGGTTCCGTTCCTTGAAAATGAAGCCTGTGTTGAAATTCTTTAAGGAAAAGTACAACCCTATGATCCTAGGACCATAAAAGAATAATGATACTCCTTTTAAATAAAATACATCGCTTCAAAGGAAAAGATATAAAAGACAGAAATAAATAAAAAGGTAAAATCACTCCTCATCCACCTGTCAACATGGGGAGTTTTAAACTCAGCACTGTGTTTACATTCATCCGATAAACATACTTACGGGTGGCCCTACCACAGGAGAGGCACGGGCCAGAGGGTGTGGGCAGTACAGGAAGAAACAGACAGAAAACACGAAATCATCCAATGCCCCAGCGTGAGAGGGTAGGTAGTTGGCAATTAACGGACGAGACAGAAAGACCCAAATACCATGAGTTCAAAGAAAACACTAGATTGGCTTAGGCCAAATATACTACCAACAACTAACATTGAGGCTGCACTCTTTAATTCTTGAATTGTGATTTTCCTTGCCCTCATTTCATGGGTGAGAAAATGGGGGCTGCTGAATGAAGGGGCGACTTGCTTCTCCTGCCTCGTCGGGTTGCTATTCGTCCCGGCCTGGCCCGTGGTGGTGGGCTCCCTAACGGTGCCAGCTCACTCGGTGGCGCCCCCCGACTCATTCGGCCTCCAGGAGCTGTGAGGCGTCCATGGGGGCCGGCCTAGGAGATTGAGGCCGCCCTGCTGGAACCGTCTAGCCCAAACTAAGCAGTGAGATGGGGAAGCCATAGGGACTTGCTTCTCCGATGACCAGCTGAATGCATTTCTGAGACAGTGATCAGGGTTAGACTGAAGGTGGTCGCCTCGTCTGTCGCATGTTAAAACCAGCCGAGCTGGCAGCTCTGGATTTCTGATAGGGGCCACTCCCAACCGAGGCTGCCGGTTATTACTTTCATGGCTGTGTTAGAACCATCAGGGTTTCATGTTCGGAAATGCTAATAATAAGTATGTTTGTTATCATGGGATATAAATAAACCGAAGAAGTGATTTTGGCAACCCCCAGGTTAGTCACTATCCTCGATTTGGCCGGAAGCTCTGACTTGAAATGCTTTTCAAATCCCGGGCACTCCGGAAAGTGACTGCATGCAAGCAAAGACAACGGAAGCCAGGGGGGACAGAGTCAAAGGACCCAGTGTTCAGTGTTTGGGGAAAGGAGAAGACAAGAGAGAGAGGGGTAAAGCCTGCCCCACCCCAAATGCAAACTGAATCGTGCTTATTTTGGTTTTGCCCTGGGTTAGCCACCTCTACGACCCATTATTGAATTATTGAAGAGGGCGTCCTGTGATCCCGGAAAAGATTTAACTCACACTGTCACAAAGGCTTTGAACACACAGGATTTTAGACGAAAGCTCAAATTCCAAAATGACTTCATACAGGGGTGGGCAGAAGTAGGCTCACCGCTGCAACACAAATGAATACGACAATTAATAACTGATCGCACAAGGATAAACTCCGCGGTTCCTGTGCTCGCAACTGTAAACCTACTTTTGTTTCTGCCCCCTCTGATTGTTGGGCTGCCTGCGCGGTTTCTGGTCCTGTACCACCCCGCCTACGTTCTCACTCTCCGCCCGCGCCCTCCTGCTGCCTCTTCCCTTCCTGTCCAGCTTACAGTGCGCCGCCCGTCACTGTCAACATCGAAAATGCCCTCATGGCCACTGAAGCGTTATTTGAGAGAGTAAAAGCAGGGAGCCGCCTGAATGTCCATCACAGCAGGGGAATGAATGGATTTTGGCCGATTTATACGACAACTGGGCTCTATCTACTTATCTTAACATGGTTCCGTTCCTCGAACATGCCACTGAGTGGTCAGCAACTCACAAAAGGACGCCAACACCCTGGCAGCACTGCTGTTCAAATTTCTGTTTTGAAGCAGAAGGAGCCCCCGAACATCAAACAGAATCGTCCGTGCTTCTCTGATAGACAAAGCAGGGGAGAGTGGAGCTGATCTCGCGAAAGCAGGTGGAGAGGGCCTAGAAGCCCACCCACCTGTCCCCAACAGGCCCCCCCGTGCCACATGAGGGCTCGGGGTGACAGAGATTGAGAACCACAGGTCTGCACTGGGCAGGAGGCTCCCCAGGAACTGAGCGCCGGGGGAGTTCACGAAGCCGGTGATTAGATTCTGCAGTCGTTCCAAACAAAACTGCTGTTCCAACTCTGGAAGAGCCCTTTGCTTGCTGAGAGAAAAGAAGTACCCCTCCCTGTTCTGTATACCTAAGAGCATTTCAGGGCGAGTTGTCCGAGGTCACAGAGCCACAGGGGCCGTGCTGGCCTCTCAGGGCTTCATGCTGGAGCCTAAGAGGTGGGGGTCTGTGGCCTGACCGCACTCGGCCTTTATTATTTATTAATCTCCCCAGGGCTCGAATCCCTCCCCAATCACCGCCTTTGCCATTCTCCATATCGCATGGTTCAGTGTTTATCAACTGTCATCTTCAAGCTGCTAGTGTGTTGTACTAATTGCAAACAAAACAGCAACAAAAAAAATCCATTTAAACCTCTAAAAACCACACTGAGAGCAAGGTCGTTCATTGAAAAGACATTCACAAGACCAAGCTCCTCAAGGCTTGCCAAGGTGCAGTGCATCTGTTGCATTCTGGTCCCACTGTGCACTTCTGGGGGAGACCAGCGCGTTCCCAACTCCAGGGCAGCTGTCATTAGATGCAGCCCAAGCCAGAGCTGGCGGCCTCTTATCTCACTGGGCCCGTCCCCTTGCATTTGTAAAATGTGAATATTCTTGAAGAGAAAACCTGACGACTAGTACAAAGGATGTTTCTATTTAGGCAGGCAGGCCCCGACGTGTGAACGCTGCACTTAAATCACCGGGAGGGTTCCGGGTGGTTCCCCAGATCTTGGTGGGAGGGTGGGACAGATTTTTGCCCACATTTGGTGATAATTAGGGCATCGCTGATTCGGAGGGAAATCTCTCCCGCAGCGCAGTGGACAGTACGTGAGTAGCTGAAGATACATGAAGAATGGACCAAACCGAGTCTCATGGGGAGGACAACGGAACTCTTCAAGTTAGCAGTGGCCAGGACCTCTCTGTAAAGCTGAGGGTTAGCAGACGGAGGGAGGAGGGAACCCGTGAGGACTGGGCACCTACTCTGGCCAGGCACGGTGCTGTGTGAATTACAAGCCCCAGCCTGCTTGATCTCAAAAGGACCAGCGACAGGGATAACGGCCCGATTTACCGAGGGGGCAATGAAGCCTCAAGGAGATTCAGCAACTGGCTGAAGGACACGTAGTGGCACAACAGGGGTTCAGACGAAGGCCTGTGACTCCAAAGTGCGTGCTTTTCTAGTCTCACATCTTGATCTTGGGGGGGTCAGTGTTACAGAAGGACCCTTTCTCTAGTCAATGCGGTGAGTCGCTGCTTAAGAGTCAGAGTTGCTAAGCAGTAGGCTTGGCCCCCGGATGGAATGGGCTGCTTAGACAGGGAGAGGGATCTGGCAGCACACGGACACCTAAGCGCGCCTGAGAACCGACTGGACAGGGACGCCAAAGCGGGGAGCCCAGGCCGCGGAGGGCAGATGGAGCAGACGCGAAGGCGCCTCCCACCGAGGGCCTGGCTTCCTGCTTTGATTTGTGCGCTCATCCAGCAGAAGTCAAGTCGGCTGAGCACTGCGAGGTGTGCGTTTGCTGTTTCTTTGTCAGACACGAGCCGTGGGGCCAACAGAGCTTTCACTCCCAGCCCCGCCCAAGCTCGGAGCGGGGCGCCCAGCTCATGCTGCAGCCCACGGGGGCCACTTCCTTTCTGGTCCCCTCTCTGCCCCGTGGGAAAGCCTTTCATGGCCGCACACACCACGGGGGCATGGGGCAGCTGGAGAGGGCCTTGGCGAAGGGAAAGACAAGCCCGGGAATCCCCGGGGGAGCAGATGAAAGGGAACTCACTGGGTGTACGGAGCGTTAGGAAACTGTGTTCTCAGGGCCCTGGACTGAGCCAGTTTCTTTTAATAGTCAGGAGAAAGTCCTCACTGGCGGCTCTCCAGTTGTCAATTTTAGCTCCTCCAAAGGGCTGGAGAGAAAAGACCCTACTCTCTCTCTGTAAGGTTAGCATGAAAATAGACGTGTCGGGGGCTTGTATGTTCATCATCTTTTCCTTGCAAGCACGTACTTTCCTAAACCTTAACTATGTTTTTTAGATTAGAACAGTAAATAGCTGCATATAAGTTTTAAAATCCTAAGTGCTAGAGAAGAATAAATACACTTTTCAATGCCCCTCCCTGTGTCTAAAAGCCTTGCCCTCGCTTCTCCCCACTGCCGGTCTGATTCCTTATAGCTCACCCTGTCAACGGCGTCCTGTGCTCCCTCTCAGAAATGCTGACACGCTTTACACAAACACTCACATACACACACGGGGTCATAGCTTGGCCACGCCCTCCTCTCAGTTTCATCTCCTCTCTCCTCTCCCAGCCTTTGGGGTGTGTCATTATCAACCCCCACGGGATCCCACACCAGGTCAGGAGGCCCTGCTGGGAGCTCCAGCACCTGGTACACCTCCCTGTGGCGTATGTCGCTGTCGTAGTTTGAGGTTCGTCCATGTGACGATTCGACCAGGGCTTCTCTCTCTCTCACAAGGCTGCTCCTTGCGGCCAGGACCCCTGATGCCAGGACCCCAGACATCTGAAGCTTCCGTCATAGCCCCAGACCCCACCCCAGCGTAGTGTTCCGTCAGTTGTCGACTGAAGGCACACTCTGGTCCGCGTCTGGCTTTTGAAATGAGTTGATACACTTTTGGCATCTGTCATGTCAGATCATACACCCCCATCCCATTCTCCTTAGTGGCTCGCAGGGCTGTCCGGCCTTGTGGCGTCTCCGTGCCACGTTGGAAGAAGAGCGGTCGTGGGCCGCACGTTAAGCACACTGTGACACGTAATCACCAAAAAAATCTCCTAATGTTTGAAGGAAATTTACGATTTCGTGTGGGGCCGCATTCACCGCCAATCCCAAGCCGCATGCGGCCCGTGGGCCGCGGGCTGGACACCCCTGTTCTACAGCAGCCCATTGTAATTTCGTAACCAGTCCCCAGTGAATGCAATGTAGGGCGGTTCTAATGTTTCGCTATTGCCAGCGACACGGTCTCGCTGCTCAGACAGCTTTGCATCCCTGTACACATCTATGTGTTAGGTAAGTTTCTGAAATGGATGAGTCAAAGGATCAGTACATTTTATAGTGAGAGAGAGGCTATCGACTGTTTCCCCCAACGTGGCGCCAATCCTCACTCCTGCCAGCAAGGCATGAGGGTGCCGGCCCCCCACACCCCTGCCACTGCGGGCCGCCATCGAGCTTTCTGGTTTTGCTCACAGGCAGGTGAACGACGGCATCTCCTTGGTTCGATGATCTTTCTTTAGTAACAAATGAGGCTAAGGGCTATTTTTGTGTGGTTATTGGCCTTTCGTGTCTCCTCTGCTGTAAGTTGCCTGTGCTTGTCTTTTGTCCCTATTTCTATCGCGTTGCATTACAGATTTTATAAGA
This sequence comes from Mormoops blainvillei, assembly GCA_004026545.1. Lineage (NCBI taxonomy): Eukaryota > Metazoa > Chordata > Mammalia > Chiroptera > Mormoopidae > Mormoops > Mormoops blainvillei. The sequence goes on along the minus strand of PVJD01006963.1, from coordinate 6,346 downwards.
ACTCTCTCTCTATTTTCCCCGCTTTGACAACTGTTTTTTGACTTGCTTGGCACTTTGTCATAGGTTTTCGGTTTGGGGCTCTCAAATGCCTCAGTCTTTCTTTCTTTCCTTCTCCTCCCCTGTCTGCCTCTCCATCTAGACCCACCTGTACGCGCACCGGAATGAGGCTGCACCGGTCAGTGTCAGCTGCTTGGGTGCGGGGACCTGGGACAGCTAGTGACTCATGCCTTCGTATTTTTCTGCATGGTTTGACTTTTTATACATATAAAGAAATAATTTTTTTTTAATAAAACATCGTTATTACTTAAAAAGAAACAGTATAGAACCTGGATTATGTCTTTCCCAGAACATTTTCATAATGCATAAAATCATAACGCCACTCTGCATCTTTTCTAATTAAAAAAAAAAAAGAGGCTGATATTCTCAGAGATTTTGAAATTGAAACTAGCACGTTATAACAAACAACACACACCTGCTAAGCAGTCTGAACCTGCCAGGGCCCAGGTGAGCCGCTGCCAGCCGTCGCCTGGGCCTGGCCAAGGCCCGTGACGCACCCAGGGCAGGGACCTGCATCAGGATTTTCTGACCTCAGAGTCTTTGGCCGAGGAGCCGACAGGCTAAATTCTTTCATTACGCTTTGCCAATCAAGCTTCCCCACATTTGGGGGCTTCTGAGCAGCCCTGTTGCTCAGCAAACCGCAAAGAGAGATGCAATTCAAGTGCCAGAGTCTGTGAAAAGACCCAGGAGCCAGGGCGGTGTTCATTTATATCTCCGGAACTCCGCCCCCCCAGACACACTCTGGCTCCCAGGAACGAAGCCCTGTGACTTTTCTTTTGGGTAGGAAAATAAGGTTCCAGTGCCAAAAGCTGCCAGGGGGCGTTTCAGGAACAATCCCATTTGTGTGGCCTTCTCATAGCCCCCCGCTGCCGATGGGCCATGATGGCTCTTTGATCTGCTCCTGGGACGGCGGCCTTCTCCCAGGGGTGGCTCGGCAGGGCGCACTTTTATTTTTCTCCATTTTAATGGGTTAGTTCCTAAAATACTCTGGAACTTTTCTACATTCTGCAGGAAATAAAAGGTCTTTTCTCTCTGGGTGTTTCTCTCACTCCAAAGGAATGCGGGGTGAAAAACAAGATGGGAAATAATAAAACCCCTTTTCTTTGTGTGTATTTAATAGATGGCTTTTAGATGTGAGCTCCCCCGAAGGGCTGGGGCCACACTTAACCTTTCCGTATCTTAGGTAAAGTTCCTAAAGAAAGGGGGAGTCTTGATAAATGTTTAATAATGACTGTTAATAAATAAAAGTAGCTCGTAGGGGGAATATACCTAGTGGTTCACAATGCCCTTTCTGTCTTGGAGCCTTTGAGCGGCTCTGTGAAGTGGACAGCGTCTTTCTTTTTTCTTCTCTTTTCTTTTATTGAGAGGTTAAGTGACTTGTACAATCGAAAGGAAGAATCTGAATGCCAACTCAGATCTTCTGATTTCAGACTCAACGCTACTTTGATTTCACCAAGCAATCTCTTTAACAGTTATCGACACTTTAAGTTATTGATTGACACTCTCTAATCTTTATGGACCTCGAGAGTAAATAACCTATCAAACTTGATAAGTATTATAGGAATGAGTGAATGCCTCTATAACCTGGATGCAGAAAACTCCTTCTAAGATTCAAAACCTGCAGTGCCCTGGATGTCAAGCTCTGTCTGACCTTCAGACCGAGGCGCGGGTTCCTGCGTCTGCCCAGCCGGTCTTCCTCACCTCTTAGCACTTTTCGGACTAGGTACCACATGTATGACCTCACTATGCAATCTGCCATTGTGCCATTATTCACCATTGTCTCCATGTTTCCCACAACCAGGTCATCAGTGAAAGGAAAAGAAAAGAAAGAGAGCTTTTTTTAAAAACGCGCTAAGTGCCATGGTGCATCAGGCACCGTGCCAAGCACTTTCCGAACATGAACTCCTGTGCCCTCCCAGAGCCGCCTTCGCCGTAACAGCAAAAGGAACCCAAAGGCCTAGATGCTGTCTCTTTCATTTTCACTTTTTCTCATGTTTCCCTCGCAAATGCGTCTGTGTCCTTCACCGGGTTACCCAGTTACCGTGTACAAGTAGATGACTTCCGAACCTGTCTGCTGGGCTCCAGGCCCCGCTATCTGACTGTCCAGCTGTCATCCCCGCCTGTCTGCCTCCCCGGCAGCCCGGCCTCGCCCTCACGACCTGCACTCGCCATCTCTCCATCACCCAGAGACACACGCTCCCCCGCTGTAAATGCCACAAACATCCACGCAGCTGTTCAGGCCAGAAATCCAGGAGTCATCTTTGACCCTTCCCCTTCCCTCTTGTGCCCACATCCATTCAGCCTCCGGATCTCACCCATCTGCCTCCAGCATCTTTGTCCAATCCACCTGCTTCTCTTCATGGCACCATCGCCATCCTAGTTCAAGCCACTGTCCCCTGCTAGTAACCTCCTGGCTGGCTCTCCACTGCCACTGTAGCACATCTTCCCTGATCCAATCTACGCACCAGCCAGAATAATTTTTCTGAAACGTACTCGGTTTGAATCTGGGTTATGCCATGAATGGTACTCCTGGACCTATCATTCAGCCTTTCTCATACTTGCCCTTCCGTCTCTATACACTAGAAAGAATACGTCGCAGGGTGGTAGTATTATCAAAAAGAGATAATCCAGATAAAGTGATAGAATGGGACACTCTAATAACCTATGGGTAGGTATGTAAAGGTCAGATAAGTTTAAAAATAACAATAAAGAAGTCTCTGTGCCATGCCATTGTATCTCACTGGAAACAACGGGCATGAATTAGTCTATAGTTTACAACTTTAACAGGAAAAAGGTTCTCAGAAAACAATTTAAAATGTGCTTTCGGCAGATGATACGACAGAAAAACATCAATCTCACCGCTGTGGATAATTTTAAGGGTCAGCTCGGCTAGGCTACGGCGCCCAGTTGTTAAGGCAAACGCGAGTCCAGGCATTGCAGTGAACGTATTTCGCAGAAGCAATTCATATTCATCATCCGTAGACTTTGGGTAAAGGAGGTTACCCGCGACAACAGGAATGAAAGGGCTGAAGGGCAAAAAGCAGAGGTTTCCCGAAGAAGCAATTCTCCCTCACGACCTGTGGAACGTGCACTTGGGAAGAGGGGACCAGTATCCCACGTTCAGCCACCAGGCCGTCTATACAAAGATGCTCGCTGAACACCCTCTCCAGGCTGTGAGCTCTACTTAGCGCAGTGCAAATAACGAAGCCAGGCGTTCCCAGTGCCGCCATGTCGCTTGTGTTGACGAAAAGCACTGGGTCTCGGTCACCTGGGCGGCCGGCATGTCGCAGCTCACCTGCAAGAGATGGTTGACAGACGCGTCGTGCCACCCCAGGGCTTGTTCTGCGCCTGCTAATTCCCTCAGTATTGGCACGCAGTCGAGACTCGTTTCACCTCTGCTCATCTCGGTATATTCCAAAGCCTCCTGGTAGTGGGGCAGGGCTTCTTTTGATTTCTTCTGACCTTGATATAGCCTTAAAAAAATCAAAGTTATTCTTTTTAGAACAATTAAAGTAGGAAACGTTGACAATGCAGGTGGTCTGGTGGTGAGGGTTTGGCTCTCCGATCCCTGTGGTCCCGTGGCGGTTCCTTGGTAGCTAAGACTTCTCCCCTCCAAAAGGCACAGTGGCCAAGAGGATGGACTTTGGGATAAGGAAAAAGGTTCAAATCCCGGCTCCACCACTTACTAGCTGTACGAGCTTCGAGTTGTTTATCCATTTCTTCATCTGAGATTAAGATTAAAAACAGTGCCCACTATACTGGGTTATTGTAAAGATTAAATTAGTTAATACTCATAAAGACACCAAAATAGTCTCTGACACATAGTAAATGTTACACAGGTGTTGGTTTAAAAAATATAAAGTACTTAACAAAACAACAGCGGCAACCATAAGGGATTCCGAGATGCTGATACCTGACTGAGCTGCAGAGAATTTACAAAAATTTCCCAGCACTGAGGAGGGTGAAGCGTTCTCCTGAACTGTTGGGGAGAATATAATTTGGGCAGACAATTTTCTGTATCAAAGTTGTATGTAGATATGTATGCACATATTCCTACTAACTGCACTTAACAGCAGTTTATTTTGAAGAAACAGTCTGGCAAGACAAGAAGCTATTGATATAAGAAGGTTTACCTAAGCATTCTTTGTAAGAGTGGAAAAGTACAAAGCACTTAAAATACAGCAGTAGGCAATCATCCAATCAGGTTACAGTAAAGACAGCCATACTGTGGCATGTCACTTAGCCATTAAAGTTAATGTTGGTCCACATTTGTCAGTAGAGAAGTATATCCACTATATATTCTTCAGCGAAAAGGCAAATTACAAAAATGCTTTGTATAATATCTCATGCACGGAAATATTTTATATCTACTCCATATGTACACAGAAGCATAAAGGGATAACTAAATGGTCAGTGAGATGGTAGCGGTAGTTACCTGTGAGAGGCTGGTTGTAAGTAATTTTACTTTTCTTGTTTACGCTTTCTAAATTTTCTTCTATAAAACTGTATTAATTCTACATCAGGACAACGTTTCTTTAAATATTTACTAAGTGAAGGTGGCAGTGGAAAAATAATTCTCGTAGCTTCTTGAGACTCTCATAAAAAATGTATTTCAGCAAACACAATAAAACAGACTTAAAAACCATCTTCTCCAAAATATTTGCTACGACTATTAGAAACTTTTTTTTGTTTGTTTGCTGAAAAAATTTGATGTACAAAATTCCTAATGAAAGACCTCAATCCCTGCTCTCCGTTGCCCTCTGCCCCCCAGAACCTGGACGACAAAAAGGCCTTACGGTTCCCAAACTGCCCACGGAGAAACTGAGGCATAAACGAGACAGTGACTGAGAGACCACACAAAAATAGGTCTTGTTTTCAACTCACGCACTGAATATTTTTCACAACTAACTCTTCTCTCCGGTCAATATCAAAGGAACGACTGACAGGAGTAAAGACACTTCAGCTCTATGGTTCAAATGGCCATAATGAAATAAGACACTGACTGAAGAGCTGGGAAACCTTCTAGAACTTAAAGAAGCTAAAAACACAGGAAGAGGTCAGGGCTAGGGTCCTGGGCCAAGTAGATAGCTTGCAACAACTCTAATCTTGCAAAGGAAGAGATTCCTCGGTGACCAAGTAATCCTGGACTTGCCTTCTGATTCTCAATAAGCTTGGAATGTAATAATTAGTTTTGTAAGCATCGCATTTTATTTCCACAGAGAAAACCTGCTACCATCTTCGGTGACAGAAAGCAGCTTTGAAACACATGGCTGGCAACAAAGCACTTAGCCAAAGAATCAGACTCCTGGTACACAAAGATTATTTAAGTGAAAACAGAAATCAGCAAACTATGGCCTGTGGGCCAAACCTACTCCCTGTTTTCATAAATAAAGTTTTATTGGCACACAGCCACGCCCACTTGTTTGCATGGCTACTTCTGCACATGGCCTACAAAGCCCAAAATACTTACTGCGTGGGCCCTGACAGAAGAAGTTGGCCAGCCTCTGCTTTCAAACCTAGAGAAAGTCGCACACTTTTGAAACGACAGCAGCTTTTGTCCACCTCATTTAGCCTAGAGAACTCAGGCAATGACACAGATATTTGAGTGGAGGGGAAAAAAATCACCTTCTCCTGCTTTCCTGTTCATAAAAGGGTGAAGCATGTACCAAGGAAGTAAAGAATGGGCCCCGTGATTCCAAGGCTCCTTAAATGCTGTGTCCCGGGCACCTGGCTTCCTCACCTTAGCCCGGGCTCTGTTCTCTGACATCCTAGACTGAGCTGGGGGCTTCTGCGAACACCTACCTGTGACTCCACAGCACTGTGACCTCCTCTGCTCAGAAAACGCCTCTCAGACTGTATTACAGCTGCAATCCCACTCCTGGGCACACACCTCAGAGATAACGTTGCCCACGTGCCCAAAGGGGCTTGTGTGAGTGACCAGGCAAACCTTGTTTATAAGAGGGAAAGTTCGAAAGCAATTTCCACATTTACTCTCATATTCGTGAGAATGGATAATTAAATTAGGGGAAAGTCAGGTGAAGGGCGCACGACATAGGGGGTTTAAAACGAAGGGGCCAGAGCGACATGTCACGCATGCATGTCAAAAACACCAATTGTAGTATGAAAAACAGCAAGCTATGGAAGAAGACAGGTGATGTTTTTAAAAAGCGAAAAGGAACACTGTGCGTTTTTAATATATACATGTATACATTCCTAAGCATGAAAAATACTAAATTCAGCGCTCGAATTGTCTGTAACGTCGGGGGAAGAGAACAACCTTGGGAAGAAC